>JAPMIB010000170.1:0-282251 GCA_034770305.1 Trichogramma dendrolimi | reverse complement strand
AGCTTATAAGAGAGCGATCCCTTCGCCTCTACATCGAGTATCCGATTCGTGATGCATTTTAGATTTTCGACGACGACGACGACGACGACGAGAGAGAGAGAGAGAGAGAAGAAAAAGCAAGAGATGCGCAGACGATGGGGAAATTGATGATTTTTGATGTCATTGACTCATCGATGGACGTGTGTGCTCTCGAGCTGCTTCCCAATACATGTACTCGTCGCTTTTGTGAATATTATATATCGAGTGTCGCACCAAACAGAGAATGATTGATCCACTATTGTTCGGATCGCTATATATACCTACAGAGCATCCATTGGCAAAAGAGCTCGATGATTGTCGCGCACTGCGAGAGATTCTGCTTGCTCGTATCACAATTGCCAGGCCGGCGCGTTTTTTCTTCGGATTCTTTCTACTCGACGTCTCGAATCACGGCCACGCACGGCATCAGTGGCATCAACAGCAGCCGCTGCCGACGAGGCACGATCGATTTGTTTTTCTTTCCTTTTTTCGAATAATCAGCGATCGATGCCTAGATATCCGATGTACTTAGTGTCTCATAAATTCGTTTTTCTGCGTTCCCGTGAAAGCCTAAAATACGTACATAGGCGGGATGCGAGCAATTTGTTATTGGACGTGTATGCATTGATCGCTTTTACGAGACCTCGTAATGAGCCGACGTAATGCGCGCTCTACTTACGCAACTCTCTATAAGTACGCGCTGAATTATCACCCGATTTCGTTGTACATACAATGTCTAATTGTAACGTATGTGACTTTCGGGTGACAAGTAATGAGAGCACATAAATATCCTAATGATGGCCGGTCATGTGCGCGTGTCCATGTCTATAAAGCGAGAAAACATAATATACACCGCAGCGACGTTATGTGCTCTTCACCTACCTATAAAGACTCTCGGAGACGACGATCCTCTCGATTCACTCTATATGTAGTAGGTAATAGTACACCATTCAGTACACTATTCATAGATTAAGTACACAGCTTGTGAGCGAGCTCGTGAGTCTAGAATAATGTATAAGTACGTACGTAAACGTGTAGCCCGCGGAGCAGCGCCGAGCAGAGAGAGAGAGAGAGCAGATGCGCTCGCGAACAAGAGAGAGCCACCATACATACAGATATATAGGCCGACGAGCCATTATGCTAATGACAATTCATTCACGAATCATGATGATGCACTGGCTCGACGTGCCTTGTCTATTTCCGATTATTTATACGAGTGCGCCTTTCTTTTACGCACGGACCCGGGCATTTCTCGGATTCCCTCGCGATATATTTCTACTCATGATTGATCCAATTCGTATATAATGCAGATTGTACCGAGGCTGCAGATGTGCGTAAACGAGCCATGCTCGTGTGTAATAGCCAAGGCCGTGCGTGGGCTCGAGTGATATTGCAGC
Organism: Trichogramma dendrolimi; assembly: GCA_034770305.1. Classification (NCBI taxonomy): domain Eukaryota; kingdom Metazoa; phylum Arthropoda; class Insecta; order Hymenoptera; family Trichogrammatidae; genus Trichogramma; species Trichogramma dendrolimi. The sequence continues at coordinate 280,836 of JAPMIB010000170.1, read as the reverse complement.
TTCACGAGTCTGCGTATATCAATGTTTGGCAGTTACACACATAAATATATGCATCACTATAAGAAATCTCTGGTGACATTATAAGTCATGAAGTAATTGTAATACTAACTGACCCATTTAAATAATCAACAGAAAGATTTTTGTCACTTGTGAGTCTACGATACTCCATCTGTTGACGGAATCAATAAGCTTTCCATCAAAATATAACACCTTTGATTTCTATAAATCATATTATTACGATACAAAATGAATTTTGCAACATTAATTTTTACATTTTTAACAAAAATTTTTAAAATTAATAAGCAGCTGTGTAAGAAAAGCTGTTAAAAGTGAAACTTCAACAACATTTTTCTCGTTTTGTAGAGAAATTACGACACTAAATAGTCGAGATAGATTAGGATTTAATTTATTAGCCACGAATTACATACTTTTGCTATTGTTGCATTGCCAGCCACGCACAATACGCGCGTAAATATAGTGAGCCTTATCGAGCTATATCGAATAAGTTAACGCGAGCTGTGGACTATAATATGTGTGCGTTCTTTCCCAGCAAGTAATTAGCCCTGATATATTTCATTGATTTTATATACGCACGCCCACGTTTGAAAAGAAAAGCCAAATCAATAAATTCGAAGCGATCAGAGTATTTAATGAGCTCATTACCATCATTTTCAATGGTGATGCTGTAATTAAACGATTGCTCTCATCGCAGTAGCATAAATAGAGGTGGAGCTATGTGAATTTTATTAAGTTTACGACGACAGATTAGTGTGGGTAAGCGACACTCTGAAATATATTATTTTATAGAAACGAAAGTGTTGCGAGGGAGCGAGCTAACAGCACGAGATAACAGCGCATCTCGAGCGAGGACAGCGAGGAGACGATGAATTTTCTTCCATATTTCACATCTGCTACTAAATGCTGCGAAACGCCCGGCTATTGTACACATGTGTAGCGGCCGGGCGCGAATATACATGTCCACAAGGAAAAGCGGCGAATTTACGCGCGGCTCTAGACGCGCAGACGGGTCCTTGTCGTTGTTATTTTGCTCCTGCTCAGCTATCATCCGTGGCCGCTTCACCCACGCACGAGGACGTGACGCGACGTTATTGTCCGTCTTTATGCCGCCGAAACGCGCGTACGCATAATCCTTTTGCTCAGCTAGATGTAGGGCTAGGCTCTCTTCATATTAAATAAATCGTCTTTGTTGGAGCGCCGCCGTCACACGCGCCATCCATCAAGGAACGAGCGATTTCCCTTCCTCATATACCCAGCCGAATAAGCGCGCGTGAATTTAATTAATATTCCGATCTGGCCGTGCTGATTTGATGAGTGTGTGCTTATTTGAACGATCGAATCAGCGTACCTACGCAGCGCGATCGCGTTGCGTGTTTATTTTTTTCGCCGTATACGTATACGCTCAATCGCTTCGATCGGCATTCATGTAAATGGACGATTTCACCGAGGGATTAGACGGCGCCAATGATACACGATTCGGCAATGATCAAGCTTTTCGTCGCAATTTATGCTAAATTTTTTTGTTGTTCTCATGAGCCGCGAAGACGAAGCGCGAGCCGATCGAGTTCGCGTTGGTTCCAATTGCATGCCTCGTGCCTCGTTTTTCTCTTATACCTACAGGTATATCCCATGTCCATTCGATGCTGGCTCGAGACATCTTCGCGTGTGCGATACATAAGCGATACTCGAGCACAGCACCGTATCCGCCCGCACCTTTGCAGGCTCCAAAGCTGCGGACGTCGTCGCAGGAAACACGAGCGGCCGAGACACTGCACCGTATACACCGAGAGTGCAATGCACATGCTTAAACGCGCTCGAGCTGTTGTGCGGAGCGATCGGCGCGCTCGATCTAGGCAATATTTAAGGGACGGATAAAGGATGCGCACGAGCGGAATATGGCTCGCGGCCCTCGCGTGGAACACACTCCGCTGCAGAGAGCAGCTACAAGCTGCCAAGGTTATTGCTCCGAGTGGCTTCGCCGTACATCCATTATAACACAGAGATACTAACTCACGAGCGGTATAAATCGTGTATTATACCTAAGACAAATCTAATACAGATCCGTCCGTCATGCAGCATTTGTCCATCGGATAATTGTATGGGTCCGTCAGTGAGCTACGTGTGACTGAAAAATTATCAATCCAGTCGAGTGAGAGAGATGCTTTGGGAAGAGGTGCATTTCTTTTCTCGTGATAGGGTCGATCGATCGAGGCCGAGCGCGCTAAGGGTCGACCGTGAGTAGTAGTAGTAGTGGTGATATTCTGAGAAACAAAATAATAGCGCAGTTGACTGGGTTAGTGCTATGGATGAGGTATGGAGGTAGTCAACGCCAAGTGCAGTAACGTACACAGACTTGGATCTTTCGCTCGACGTAGTTCGTTTTCGACGATTCGCAACCGAAATTTCCCATCCAGCAGAAAGACAGAGAGAGAGAGAGAGAGAGAGGTAGAGTGACTATCCAGCCGCAAGGATCTATCGCGACAGCCGAGCTCTGCAGCATCTTTTAGCGTGGGAGGCGCGCTCGATGCCGGGCCACCGCTCGAGCATCACGAAGATGGCCTCTGGATGCTCTTAACTTTATCCTGGCGCACTTCTAATGGGTCCATATACGTCGCGCGCGCGAAGGACGAAGCCCCCGAGTATTATATACTACTTCTGCGATCGTATCGCGCCGCGCAGCCTAAAATACAATTCGTATAGGTATATCGATGCATATTACTCAGGCGCATGATGATCCCACGGGAACACTGGCTCTTTTCACTGATCGCAGCCGTGCTAAGCTCGCGTCGAGCCATATTATATTGTAATGCGCCCTCGATTTATCGCGGCCAGCTCTCTGGCGACATTTTTTTTCGACGCTCGTCGCCAGCCGATGTTCTTCCTCTCGCGTTCGATCCCCGAAATCGATAAAGGTCGCGCGCGAGAGCAAGGGTGAAGCTTACGGACTCGATACTCTTTCTTCTCCTTTTATTCTTTACTTTTTTTTTAAATTCATCCTTGTAACTCCTTACCGAGCGGTGTTAGAGCTAACTCACGCGCATTTTCGTGTATAAATGAGTAAGCCACGCCAATAACTTGCTGACTAGACATGGCATGGGAGATACACAAGATCGAGTATATTCGAATCTTCCGATAAACGGTACTCTGGAAATATTTCATCGCACCGAGCTCGACGATGACGAGGATGACGAACTGTCGTTGTTAGATTACGCCAAAATATAATTACACCGCCTGTAGACGTATCCGTATAATCAACATCAGCGGGTGGTGAAGAAATTTTGCCAAAAGGAATTTCGTGTTTAGAAAAGGAGCGTCATTGCCGGCGGCTCTCTTTTATTGACAGCTCAGATAAGCCAAAGATGAATTCGTATGTGCGTACATGTGTACGACTAGTTACAGAGGAAAGTATAAATTGCGATAAGATCGAGCTCGTCTTGACGATCCGTATAGCCGCGAGTATGGATTTTCGGCATATCGGTCAATTTTGCGACGGACGACGCGGGTGTCTTTGAGTAAGGCGCGTATATTACAGCCCACCGGGAGGTCTACTTGGCCGGGAAACCGAATTAGCTAATGGATATTGATGCGCGCTGCGTGGGGGTGATGAACGGTGCTCCGAAGACTTTCGTGCGATTCTTCGGAAATATTTTGATACGCAGTAATAATAATTCACCAAAATTCGTAAATGGATGACTCGACAAAGTGAGCTCTCGCGCTCTTAGCTCGAGGTTTTCTTTCGTGTTGGAGAAAGATGTCGTCTTTTGTTGAACGGATCGCTGCTTAATAGAAACACTTCAGGTGGACTACTGCTCGAATCGAGTCAAGAAAATAGATTATGCAGCAATGACGTTGCGGTGTTGCTTCTGGTAAACCGCTGAAAAGTCGAACAATCGCATAATATAATGGTCCTTTCTACAGGTTACATCGAAAATGGCCATTGCGAGAGAGAGCAAAGTCTTCCGCTTGTTGCTGTATATAGGTAAAATGGACGTACAACGAAGAGAGTATGTATCGAGTAAAAAGAAAAGTAGGCTATACAGCGGTGGCAGGCGTAGAAAGGCTGCAGCTGACAATTAAGCGTACACAACACACAGTATATACACTCGGCCGCGGCTATCAATTGGATTTAGTCGTAAACGTCGGGCCAGCGGCTCGTTTGCATGAATTTTCTTTTCCGTCAGTGGGGATCCGAATGGCTTAAGTCAGTGTCAAGCCGCGTCTATACGTCTATATGTTTTGTATTTCGACGCGATCCGAGCCGGAGAGTTGAATCGTCGAAGCAGCGGCGTAAACCAACACACACAACATTTAAGTCTGTGTATTACGAAAAGCCCGGCCGATAATGCGGCGGTATTAGTTGCGGGCGGGCCGGGCGCGTGCCATTGACGATTGACACGCGGCTTGGAACAATATGAGCCTCGCGGCCACGCTATATATATGTAGGCTTGCTTAGGTATAATAACGAGCTGCTAGTCGGAAGTGTCCAAAAATAAAGACAAGCCAGTCACGAGCCTATAATATAGCAGATCTCTCTCTCTCTCTCTTTCGAGAGCTGCTCGAGCCACACAACCAACTCGAGCCTCGTTTTCCGTAAATAACCAATGCTCGGTTATAAAGCATCGTCTCGCATACCGTCTCGACACGTATTTCTCTTTCTCTCTCTTTCTTTACTCGCGCCCTGGCTCAACTCTTCCGCGCTAACCCTTATATATGTGGCGCTCGTTTATATATTATCATTTCTTTTGGACTTCATTAGCGCGTGCCTTTGCTCTCTCTCTCTTTCTCTGTGCCACTAGCTCTGTGTCACTGCTTTGAAGACGCTCCGACGCCTTTTTTTTGTATTACAGCTCGGGAGCTCTCCCAACTCGTCGTTTTGCTCGACACACTCTGGGATGAAAGACTAAGTACCCTCGTATGCGTGAAATGACCGTGTCTAGCCACACAGCAAGAGGCAAAGTTTCGCGTCGCTACGCGAGACAAAAGGACAGACTTGCGGGTTACGCTAACGATCTCTCGGACTCGAGCTTATACCCACTGCGGCGAGTCAACGGAAGTAAAAATTCCTGATCGTCGCTAGATGCGCAAAAAGTCGACGAATACTCAATAATCGATTCCTCCATCAGCGACACGTATTCCTCGACGTATGTAAACGTCGACATGTGTCGCGTGTGCAGTGTGCGGCTGAGCGAAAACGAAAAGCAGCTACATCAGCAGCCCCTTTTCTCTCTCTTGGCCGCATCTGGTCCAAATATATATGCGGAGGACAACCGCAGTGAGCTCGATCGGAGTCATTATATTATATCAACGCAGACTCGCAGTGCACGGCACATATGTACGAGTTACGGGCGCACGCAGATCGCAAGGCAACTTATCTCGATATCTTATCGGAGCTGCGATCGCTTCCCTTTCTTTGAAGCTCGACCGAAAAATCAGTTATGAGCCCCAGACCCTCGGAACAGTTACACGGTTAATTTTGCACGCGCTCGTACACGGCCTACTCTGCGCCTTTTTTTCTTTCTTCGTTTTTTTTTCTCATTTGCAAATCGAAATGCCCCGTATATGCGCAGAGTGCTTATCTTTTTATCGAGGAGAGAAGCCAAAAAAAGAAACCTTTTTGTCAATTGCAACTGCCGAACGAATTCGAGCTCTACAGTTGCGGCTTGAACGTACGTCAAGATTTTCGTTAGACGAATAGGTATCTTATTTTAAACGTATACCAAGGATATTTTATAAAGTGAAACTTTTTTAGGCGTTTTGGGTATGGGATAGTTAACTCGTAAAAACTTAGTGAACAAGCGACGCGTGCGTGGTAATCGTACAGGGAAAAAAATTTGTATGAAACAAAATGCAGAGCTTAATTCTGTTCGGAACTTACTCTTAAAAAAAAGGCCCTGAAATTATTTTGAAATTCGACTCATACTATTATTTTTACTTGTTCACTTGCAGATTTGCATATATTAAGGTACGCGTCATCTAGCGGTGGAGTCTGATTTTAATTTTGATTGAATTTTCATGCATTTTTGCGCAGTTTATGTGAAAAAAGATATCAGTATAGATGTATTAATTTCATCGAAGATTTCTTGTGAAAGTAGTAGTTAAAATAAAATTTAGTATTGATTACTTTGATTTTCATGTATAATTTGACATTAAACCTTAAATAAATTTTCAGGATTATTTTAACGGTGCGAGCTGTACCATAGTATCGCAAAGAGACCCCATTTTTTTAAATTATTTCATATATTTAACGCATCTTGAGCACGGGAAAAGGCAGAAAATGGCTCGTTGATTATCCTACTCGAGATGAAGTAATGATACATGTCAAAGAGAGATGTTTATATACTCGCTCGAGATTCGTATCATCGACACGTGCATAATGCTCAGTCTGCGAGGCCTCGGAAATGCAGTTCTCACATTGCAGCTGCGGCGGATCTAAACAGAAACTCGTCAAACTTAATTTCGCATATTCGCGCTGCGGTTGCTGTATGTATGTGCGTTGAAAAGCACGAGCGCCTCGACGTTATACACAGCCATAATACCTACAATCGGATCGTCCTGAATTCTACAATGGTACAAGTTGGCGAATCGGTTTCTAATTCTCCCGCAGCGCTGCGCGGCTCGGCTATGCTGCGCCAATAGTTTCTTCTATATTATTCACGAAAGCGTGCATATGTATATAACTGCGCGCTGCATGATATGTGTTGCATAGCGGCGATATAATATGCGGCCGATGCAAATAGCAATCCTCCGATAGAGGAGATTCTCACTCTCTCACGATCGTGAAAAGTTTATAATGTCCACTCGAGCGCGAATTTCTCACGAAAGTCTCGTATCGCGTTTTGTAATCGTAGCAATTACTCTCTTTTAGCCCATGCAGCCGAGGAATTATATTTTATACGGAATACGTGCGCGCGGCAGCCGCTTTGGCATGAACCTTAACGTACATCGATACACACACACACACACACACACACACACAGAGCACATGCATGCATTGGCCAATTTTCCAGCTCTCAATTGGGTGTGTATTAGTTTTGTTTGATGTTACAATCGATTTCGATTGTGAAAGTCCTAATCAAGAATAAGTGATTTTCCTTTTGTTCGGCGCAAAAACTGAAAGCAGCCGAGGGGCTCTTTATCCGTCTCGCGAGCTTATAACCCGTTGCTGCAGCTCAGACTTTCGATAAACGAAAACGATATACGCTGCCGCTGCTCTAGCTGCAGTAGAGGCGGCTGAGCCGAGCGCGCGGATTATTACGATTATCAAATATTTGCCAGTCGAAACAAAGAACTCGATGCCGTGTATGTATATATGGGAGCCGCTGCTGCTGCACTTTGATCCCCTGACTCGATCATGCCGCGCAATTCAAAGAGCCTCTCGGGTCCAAAAAGAAACGACCAATTGGAACGGATCCGACTCTAATTTTATTTCGCTCGTCGGCACGTCCGAGTTCATTCCTGCGTGTCATTTCATTAAAGTCGGCAGGGCGATTGCCACGTCGAGTATATAGGTGCTATTGAAAAATTAATAACGCCGCACTCGGTGCAAAATGCAGATCGAGCCAATACAGGAGCGTTTCACAAGACGAGGTTGTGTAGTTTTCTATTGGCGAGATATCACGAAAATTGTCGAGATGGGAAAAAAATCTTAACGATCATCGAGCGAGAGAGATAACGAGCGCTACATGTTATACGTAGCTAGTTTCGACGTTAGTAGCGTGCCGCAACAATAGCGAAAGTCTTTCGTACTGATTTACATTTAAGAGGTATATCGATAATTTCAGTAGAGACGCGCGGGGCCGCACTCATGATGCTCGGTGCACAGGCATGCTATATACGTATGCAGGCCCTACTCGATCGAATTTAATCGTTATTAAGTCCTCACGAAAAATTCCTGACAGCTCGTTCGACTCGAGATTACGTAATGACCCTCTCTCTCTATTATACTCGAGTTAGTCGAGAGATCGCAGCTATTATACGAAACAATTTGCAAGCGGATGATATTCTATTAATTTTACGTAATACTTAATGCGGCAGAAAATAATCGTCAACTTTCAGGCAACGATCGTCGCTATAATAATATGATCATCGAGGCTCGTTCGAAAACGACTGCGGGGGCACGTGCGGAGGGCACGGGAAGCTCACATGCTGCTGCTGTACGTACGTAGCCGGAATGCAAATCGTGATCGACCTGTACAAGCAGCAGCAGCAGCAGCTCGAGGGACAGGCTGAGCAGCTTTTTGTTTCGTTCGATATTATAATGTGGAGCTCGTGCTCGTGGCTCGAAGAAAAGGGCCGAGCAACGTTGAAGCGAGCTGAACGTGCCTCTTAATGATGACTGCATCGGCTAATCGACGTTAATTCGATGACAAACACGCCGAGGGCCCCCGAGCTTGGACGAATTCGCGTACAGTAGATCGAACGAACGCAAAGCGTGCACAGCTCCAGACAGCCGAGCAGCCAGACCTTTCTCCTCGATGGCCAAGCTGGAAAGATCGCAGGGAGATGCTCACAGCATCCGGATGAATCGAGCGCTCGCCGAGTGATTAAGCTGTTTTGAGATTTTTCCGACTTTTGACAAGTTACGATCTTGAGATATGTACCTCATAGTAACGGTACAAGAGCCTACGAATCGGCATGGATATCGAGTGGCGTCTTCTATTGGCCTGTCGGCGAGTTAACAGCTCGCGAGAGCTGCACCGGGAAAACAATCATACGAATTGCCAAGCTCCGTATATACATGTATAGTACGCAGTCAATGCGAACATACACACGCGCGCGTGGATTACAAGCTACGTGTGCTCCGAGTCGGATCGCGCATGCAGAAAAGCGTCCGTTTTATATAAAGCCGAGTCATGTAGCTACAAAAAAGAATTGACATTGTATCGGATAAAAAGCGCGAACGCGCGTACAGTCCGAAAGTCAGCCCGATCGCGCTAGTAGTAGTGTAGAGGTATACGTCGAGACGCGAAGGACAAGCGGCCGGGGCCTGCTCGATAAATCTCGGGGTTCGCCGAGTTGCAATTAAAAGCGAGAGCACAGCCGAACAATCGTGGGCTGAAAAAATTTGGCGCGTATAAACCAATACATTTTAATCAGGCAACGTTGCAGAGCCGTTCACGGATACGCGTCTATACCTGTCTGTATGTGTATGTATGCGTGCAAATGTGTAATTGTGTGCGCTCGAGTGCAGGACAGCGCAGAGCACACGAGACTCGGGTAGGTAGGTATACTACATAGGTATAGGCGCGCGGGTGGTCATCTGCGGTCGTGCGCGAATGTGCATACATAAAGCGATTGTCTCGCAAGGTGAACGCACATGTACACGCCCGTAATTAAACTTGTCGCGCCGGTTCCGTAGCGGCAGCAGCCCCTGCACCGATCCTCGAGCTTGCTTTATTCATCTGCAAAGGCCATAGAGAGTACAATGGCCATGGGGCCTTTTTTCCGCACGATTCGCGCTGTCCGCCGTCTCGTTTGTATAAAAGCTTCTAATTTGCGCTGTTCGAGCCAAGCACATGCGTACGTGCGTGTGTATGGAGAGCGTTTAGAGACTCGAATCAATGGGAGAGCGTGTACGACGGGACGCGCGAGCTTCAATCGATCTGCGATGTATGTACTTTTTCGAACTCAACGAACAAGAGGATGGGAATGCCTGCCCACGTTACAATCAACTCGTCGCTCGTCTAATTACGCGACCACGTCGCTTATTATTATACACATTGACGACATTATGTCTCATTAAGGTACATTTTACTTCGTCTCGTATAATTTGTCCTTTGTATATTTGATTTGGCCTGCCATGCCTTCGTTATCAATTAGTCACTTGCAGTCGTCCAAATTATCAATCGTCAAGTGCCTCAAAATTAATAGCAGGAAACACCAACTTACTTCAAAGAGCACCTATAATTGAAGCTTTTTAAATTGAAAAATGTTTAAGCATCCGTATATATTTACCCGATCTATGAATGAAATCTTGAGCAGAGCCTATTTCTCGGGTATTGTTTTGATATTCGATTTCACACTAACTTAAATTCAGTGACTACTGACATGATTGAAAATTTATAAAAAATTTTAAAAAATGCTTAGAATGCTTAAAGGTGATTTTGTTCAAAAACTACTACTTTCCTCTCGTGCATCACCAATCATCAAATTCTCCGAAGTCGTCGTATTTATTTATCAAACATTGAATGCACTTGCGTGTATGTGAAAATTTACTCCAGAAACGCGACCCATTTACGGCTATGGAAACGTTGGTTGAACTTTTACCCGAGTATAAGTAGATACTTGTAAACATTCGAAAATAGAAGATGCCAGAGCTGTGTTTGTCCTATAAAGCGAACCAGGAAAGAAAATAAAGATAGTTCGACAGGTTGAAATTGTGACTGAATCGACAAAGACGTGAGTATATTCCAATCGTATCGAGCAAGGACATCGTATTTTTTTTTAATATTAGAAAAATAAAATCGTTACAATTCCAGAAATTGCATTAAATTTGTATTCGTTAACCGTATAAAAAGATGACGCGAACGAGACTACGAAAATACGCATACGTCCCAATTTGCATCAACAAATCAATTTTCATGTAGCCAGGAATTTTTTCGTACAAAGTCATGTTTCCATTCTGAGCAAAGAGAAGGCTGGCATCGTATAGGATGTATTCGTACCTACATAGGTTAAAACACACACAGAGCGCGGTCTCATCAAAAACAATCGATTTTAATTAAAACATTTTGTATCTATTATATAATATAGTGCTATATGAGAACTCGTCACAAGCGAGCGCAGGGCTGTATAATATTGATTTATCGACACGCGCGCACACGACCAAAACAAAGTGATTTGTGGCCAATATATATAAAGCATAACAGGGTAAAATAATAATTACATTTATCAACAATACCCGTCAATCTGCTGCTCGTTGCTGTATACAATATTTCGGAGCTATACCTACCACCACACACACACACACACAGCATCAGCAGCACACGCATGGAGTTGGTGGGGTTATATACGCGCATACTCCATACGTATACGCCGTAAATTATTATTAGATAAGTTTATTGAGTGCGTATTAAGCTGCGAATCATAATTAGATCGTCGAAGAGGCCTAGCTGTGCGGTTGGCGCCGCGAATATCGGATACGGATAGAATTTCAGTCAGTAGTGTCATGCACATCATGAGTGCGGGAGGGTATTTTTAGAGACCAGTCGAGAGCATCGCGCCTACTTTGGCCAATTGCAATTTGTATCGCGCGCAAACGAGCCTGCAACTTGCAAGTTTTACAATAATTATTATTACTTTGAAACTCTCTCGACTGCTGCTTGACGAGCGCGCGTATGCTGGCAGGTAGTCGTGCTTTGGGCCAAAGTATATATCCGTCGACCGCAACTCGAGCTTTAGCCGCAGCAGTACAGCTCCATCGTTATAATGTACAAGTGCGCGTCGTTCTCGCGCGGTAAGCAGCAAATACATATAATACTGCTGCACAACCACGCGCGGGAAAAAAACTCCGTAATAACGAGGGAAAGCTCGCACGCGTATTAGCGCGAGGCAGCTCTAGTCCTCCCCCTCGTCGAGCGAGCCGAAAGTGCGAGTAAAAAATTTATACACGGATAAAGTTCGCGCATGTATTAGGGTACAGCGAGCTCGCCACCGCAAAACGAACTTTTATCGAAAACGAGAAAGTGCCGAGTACAGCTCCGGCTATGCACGATCGTCGATTCTTTCTGAAATTGCCTCCATGCGTGTCTGCTCGTACTCGTACGATTCTCATTTTTTCAATGGCTAATGATTTATTCACGATTTCAAACAAGATTTCATCAACTTTTTTTTCAACAAAAGGGAATGAAAATTCTCGTCAGTTTGAATTTAATGATTTACTCAAAATGCGCGCGAAACTATAGCGATCGTTAAATGCATTTTCAAATACGGAGATTAACCAGATAATTTGAAATTTACTCTCTAACATCATTGATTTACAGCAGCTATCTATAAATAAATAAGATCTCCTTTTGTTCCGCGTCTTAATTACTCTGGCTTTAGGATGAATGAAGCTGCTGTGGATCGGCGCTAACCATGCGATGTACAGTATTATATACGTACCAAGAGAATCAAATACACTGCGCAAAGAAAGGAAAAGTCGTAGTCTTATCTTGTGAAAAGTTGTGGCTAGATGCTGCGGCTGCTTTTTTCTTTCCTTCTTGTTTTTTGCCCTTTTTCCTCTTTTTTTTTGCCCCGCACGCGCAGCCGCCGGTCTATACAGATACGGGGGATTGAAAAGGGACAAAGACGTCTCTCTTCAAAGCAAGGGTATATAGAGAAAAAAGGATAGATAACCGTGGAGAAAATCAAGGGAAAACTTGAGCGAGCGAACTGAAAGAAGTCCTAAAGCTATACAAGTCATATATAGAGCACCGAGGAACACTACAGATATAGTACAAAGCTCGAGTATATCATATTTATAAAAGATTTCTTCTCGGCGATGCAAAAAATGAAAAGCCAGATCAATGGAAGGTTGAATTTATTTCAACGAAACGAGTCGGGTAAAAGTATAATTGTGCTCGAGCTACAATGTTATATATATAGGTACCACGTAGCGCGGAATTCGTGTGTTTTGTTGCTTTAATGAGCAGAGTAAAAAAAGCTCGCAGTATTTTCCGAGGGAATAACGAAAAAATAACGATTTTGAAGTTTACAGCGGCACTCGGCATGTATACAACAAAAATTAGTGAGAAGCAGAATTTTTGCGCTAATGAGACTCAAATTTGAAAAGTCCGCTCTGACCCAGGCCGAGTTGGTTGGCGTAGAGTTGTTTTTTCAGGAATGTGGCAATTAAAATCTCTCTTGTCATTCATCAGTTGCGCGAGAGTTTACAATAAAGAATCAAATAAGTTAATCAAGGCGTTTTTAACCGAACGTCGCTATTGTATACCATAAATTCATTGTCCAGGTGTTGAGTTTGATTTACTTTCCTTCATACACCTGCTGCAGCGATCGGACTTTTCAAACGTTCGCGATTACAAAGCTCGTGGCAAAAGGGAAAGTTTGGATCGGAAACTAGGAACGTCGCGCTGAAACGAATTCGAGCTTTGAGCTGCAAAGCAACATTATACTCCACCAGTTGTACGAGCTCTGCATCAAGTATAAATATCGCAACGTCTTTTAGTTTAAATATCGACATTTTGCAAACCTCGCACTCGCATTAAAGGGCTCGAGTCATGTACAATTCAGCAACACACCCATTTCTACTCTTTAACGACTGGAGCTCTTTCGACGCGTTGCGATCTCATTCGCGCACCTCGACAATTTCTGCATCGTGGCATCTGCTGACGTATATATCGTGGAGATACGTACCTGCAACATAAAAGCACATAAAAATGTAGAACTGATCGGCATTTGATTGTCGCATTGCAATCCGCACGCGCGTATAAATTATTTAAATGCTTACGATCGCGCTTATCTTACACTCGCTGCCGAATCGGCGCGCGGCCAGTCGCATTAGCTGCGCACAGCTCGATTATACTATACCAGTGCCATATAGTACGTGGGCTGCGGGGGCTTTGGCAACGTATACGGGAGCTGCTGCTGGCCGACGAGGAAAATATATAAAGCGTACTCGGAATGCTTTCGGCCGTCCGACAGGCGTGTCCGACGTACATATAGTCGACTCTATACGATCGTCGCGCGTTTAATTGCATCGAGAGCCGGAGAGAGGCAGAGTCGGAGCTGCATTACCGAGACAGCAGTAGCAGCAAACAAGACAATGGGCCCTTTAATTGCGAGTGTGGCACTAATTGATTTTACATTATACGCCAGCGCGTAGGAGCAAGAGATGGACTCGTAGGCAAGTTTGATACACTCGTGCTGCTGCTGCTGCTGTGGCTGCACATATTATAGGTACCTACATACATAGCAGAGAGTCTCATGCAAGGGTGAACGCGCGCAATATACCATGCCAGCCGACTATATATACCATTGTGATGGCCGGTCCGGCTGACTGCGGAATCGGCAATGCGTCGTCTTTGATTTTGCTGATGTTATTCACGAGGCGATTGTTCCCTCGCTCCCGACCGTCCGCCTAATTGACCGCTCGACATAATTTTCGCTGCTATATAACAGCGGTTCGCAGTCGTGTCGGCCAAACGCGCCCCAACGCGATCCTCCGCGGCTCTTTTTCACGCGTCTTTTGCACACATGCAGATCTCTCTGCGGACAATCGCGATTGACTGACGCTCGCGCGTGCCCTATCGAGTCTCCGACCAAGAATCGAATTTAGAAATCAGCTGCTCTATATAGGTGCGCGTGGCTGCGTCCAGAGCACCTGCTCTCGAGCCAGTCACATTTGATCATTTATAGATGCCCATTCCACGGGGCCTTCCTCGTGATTGTTCACTTTGCACTTCCTGCTGCTGCCGAACAGGTCGCCCCATACGCACGTTCGCCTCTATGATAGATCTGGTCAAGACAAATCTAAAATTACTCGTACGTATAAAGGTGCGAATGTGCAGGCTACGTGCGCCCACAAACCATCGTATACACGAGCTAATTTTAAAGCAATTTTTTTTTCCTTCTCTCGCACTCGCTCCATCTCTCTTTCTCTCTCACCTCTCGAGTGCGTGTATGTGTGAATATAATGATAATACTTACGCAGGCTTGCGTGCAGTCCAAGCCAAAAGATGTAGGGATATTCGATCGGTGATTCGTATCTCGAGACGCGAATAATTGCGAGATATGTGTAACGACTCTACGCTCCTATGCGTAAGAGGCCAACAAAGAGAAAGTGCACTCACGCTATCGCGCGAGGCTGCTACAAATAGATTTTAATTCTAAATTGTTTTTATTTTACCCGCACCAAAGTTGACCATAGCGCGCCCCGAAAGTAAGAGTTACAGAGCGGGGTAACAATTTTTGCCAACAGGCATACGATACGAACATATAGTTGTTCTTTGTCAGCGGCTGCTAGTGCTAGCCTCGACGAGCGTCACGCGTTGTTTCGAGCTCCGGGTGCAATTGACGTTTTACCTCCCGACGCGCACTTTTGTGTATGTTTTAGATGCGCGCCAGCAGCTCATTTAATTTACTCGGCTCGAACGATACGTACATAGACGTCGAGCCAGAGCGAGTAATTCCATTTGCTCGATATTCACAGCTAGTTTAATCAATTAAGCCGCTGCAGCTAGGGCGTTGTGAATTACACAGTAGCTGGCGCGCGCGCGCGCATATAATAAAACGAGCAAAAAAGGCAAAAAATTGCTGGCGAACGCGTGCGAGCGCCTTCGTTTTTTTTTCGTGCATATTAAACGAGTTTTGTATAGTTCGTTGGCCTCGAGCCGCCGACTAATATACGCGCTCGCTACTCGAGTGGGAGTGCATTAGTTACGTAAAAGTCTGCGAGCGAATAAATTTTCCCGCAGACTGAAAAAGAAGAGAGCCGAGCCGGGCTCCGGCCAGCGCCGCAGCTCGATAAAGTAATCCTGCGGCCGAGTCGTGTGCGAATCCAAATCCGAGGAAAGATGCAGCCCCCGCGAGTACGTTTGCCTTATATCATTATTATGTGCTCGAACTCAACTTCGGAAATCTAAATTTTCATTCTTTCGTCCGTAGAGCATTGAAAAGCCAAAGTAGCTGCGCCATTGTCTTAGCTATTGTACGCGCTTATACGAATGCCACGCGGTTGAAAAAACAAACATTTTCTCACTTGATCCGCGCACCTAGGCTAATAATAGTTTACGCGCGCGTAATAATAGCCGCGGTAGTCCTCGTTATTTGCGATATATATCCCCCGCGTCTTTGTAGCGGCATGTGCGCGACGGTGCGGCGCAATTTTCACACCTCCCATGCACGCACACGCGCGTGTGCTTCGCTGTTTACTGTTTACTCTGCTTTTTCTTCCGCAAATATTCGCACGAATCGTTGTATTTTATATATTATATTGTATTGCGCGGATCGATCTCGGCGCGAACTTGCAGCCGAGTACATATCCGACTGCAGTCTAGCCGGTTACACGTAACGAATCGCGCCTGCGCCGCTACCGGATTTTTCATAGAAACGCCTTCCATTATTCTCATCCTCTTCTCGATTTCGCACAGCTTTTTTATCTGTCTGATATTTTTCCTTGACGCAGCGGCTCTCGTCGATGCCTGTAAGATTAGATAAATGCTTTTGAGCAAGAGGCACGCAATCCGGCACCGCTGCCGACAACGACGACGACGACGACTCGGCCCGTTATTCAAAACTAATCCACTTTGGCTCCTGTAGCCTAGGCTAGCTGTGTCTACACGTGTGCGCGTGTGTGCGCACACATTTAATTCTCTTGGTTTTTTTTCGTCAAGCAGAAAAGTAGCCTGGCGCTGGCTGCTGACTATTCGAGTTCGTTTACTCGTGTGATTTCTTTTCAAGCGAAGAGAATTGGAAAATATTTCTGCACAAACGGAGCCGTCAAAAATTTCATTTTTCTTTTATTTAAAAATTTGTCGATGGCTATCTCTCCATTACATATGCTCTCTCGGCCATTATTATGCTTTATTATGTTGCGGTGGCGGCATACATGCCTTTTTGTGGCAGCATCTCGATCGCTGCTCAACTACATAACGAACGCTCTGAGCCGTGATCCGTGAGCCGGCTTCAGAAATACTCGCATATTAGGCATATTTTAACGATGATAAAGCAAGAGGCGCACACACACACACACACACACACAGCGCATACGGGGATGAGATTTACTCGGTGATTTTCGCTAACGACAATAGAATTTCGCGAACTTATATTTATTTAACGAGTTCGCGCACGTACGTACATGCGCGCGCGGCTTCAAGATATTGCCACCGCGTATACGTTTCTCGTAATTGCCGGGGGTATTATCATTCCGAGCGTCGGCGAGAAAGAGATACACGATCTCCGGAACCGAGGAATAATATAACAACATAATAATGAATCCGTTGCGGAAAAAGCGCAGAGTCCGCAGATGTACTGTAGTATAGGTGTGTACCGCGCTTATCGGTTCGTCAGCTGTGCACAATCGCTCATGTGTACGCGGCTTTCCTCGAACGATCATCCGACTATTTGGGAGCTGCAACTGTATCATACGAACGAATGCGCGATGATCGGCGCGGCGATTCCACGAGGAGTCTCAACGTCTAATTGTTTGGGAATTCGAAGGCGAACTTGACTTTTTTTCAGCAGCGAAATTACAATAACATCGCGTAGGCTGTGTGTATCGTAATGGGTAGTGCATTATGCGCGGTAGTAGACACGCACTGTATGTGTATACGTGCGCTAATGAAAACCCCTAGACATTAGCGAAAATTTGTTTCTACATGTACGCCATAGATGCTATACAACGTTTCGGCTTAAATTTACTCAACTACATATAATTATCATTGGCGTGCTGCAATTATATCAAGAGTAAATTGTGCCTCGTGTGCAGTGCAGTACATGCAGTGGGCGCATCTGCATCTGTCGGATGGCCGCGCATAAAGTGCCACACAGTGCATTTCTCGATCTCCGAGTCATGCAGCGTAAAGTGTGGTTCGTTCGCTCGGGGAGTTTTGACCTCGGCTGCATGCACGGCCACTGCCGAGCTAGCTGAGACAAGCAAAGGGCATACGTGCACGTGTATAAGTGTGTGCACTGCACGCACACATGTGTGTATAATATAAATCACGAAATGGAAAATATTCTTTTGCCATGACTTCTTACCGCAGGGCCCCGCGTGCAAATTAACCGTGGCAACTTGCTGCCACTAGTGCATTGCCACGGCTAGCTTATTAGCGAAATGTTGCACGAAGAGCGAAAAGAGAGTCGGAGCGAGCCAGGCCAGGCCTGGCGTCGATCTGCTGCACGTAAATGCCTCGCGGGAAGGTTGCGCCTATATATCGCTCGTGTGTGCACCAGTACCGTGGTATAGTCATATAAGAGCGCACAATGCAGCTCGTAAAAATCTCTCGAGCCGCGGTTGCTGCATGAAGCTGAATTTTTTTGTACTTTCTCGCTACGGGAATGCTGCTTTCGGCATTTATTTTCAATAACCAAATAACGACTCCGTGACTCCTTTTTTTTCAACATTATTAGTGTCATATTCGATTTTTCTCGAGTGAATGAAAGCCAGGTCAAATTCAATTTTATATTTCGTTAATGCATTAACCATCGATTGGTAGCTTCACAATGTGCGAAAAATCAAAAATCCACGTCGTGTTTTAAAACAAACAATTTACTCTCACGTCACTCCATCATGAAAAATAAACCTCAATTATTTATTCTCGTAAAAAGAAGGCCATAATCGGGTTTTATTCCGACGAAAGCCCTGGCGCGATCTCATAATTAGGCTATTGTCCCCCCGTAAAAACAATGTAATAACGTCGAAAAAATAAACGCATTCACGATCGGTTCGTACTGCTAGTACGCAATTCCGTGGATCGTTGCCACACTCGGATTTTTAATTTCTCTACACACACATACACACATTCATCAAGGCATATGAAATAATATTTCCTTTTTTTCCGATCAGATAAATTGTCACTCATACTAAAAACTATGCTAATCCGCTTCTTTCTTTTTCTTTCGCGTCTACGTAATACATAAAAGGCATGGGCGCACACGCGATACTGTGAATTAAAAGTCCTTTATGTGGCGGAGAACTCAACACTCGTTATTAGTTTCACATTTCGCTTAAGATAAAATCTCGTCGATCATCTGGCGTTGTGGCGCATAATAAAACATCGCATAATATAAAGGTTACATTCACGCACCAATTAATACATGAACGAAGTGTGCGATCGAATGTATACACGAGCGAACTATTCATATTATAGTATGCATGCACAAGTGAGAAAAGAGAAGAAAAATGTGCAAAGCCATAGAGGTCTTTTTCTCGATTGATCGCGCCTCTGCGCCACTATTATTATTATTATTCAGAACTACTCGCGGCCGAGCTCGAGCAAGTTGAAACAGAGGCGAGAAATCGGCTTAAAAGTCCTTCGCGGACACGAGGCGGAGCAGCTCGAGCTGCTGCTGCTGCGGCCGTTGCCTCGGTAACATAATCTGACGTAACTCGAGGATGCTCATACACTCAGCTCCTCGTACCTACCTACCTACCTACCTACCTACCTACACGTCTTGGCCGTTTGAAATCCTATATTAGATCAGCGCGACATCGAGAATCTCCTCCTGCCGCTGTAGATGCGCTTCTTTTTTTTACCAAGAAAAACATTCGTTTAAAAGGACTTGCGACGAGTGCGCAAGCGAGCTCGAACGTGCCCGAGCAACCAAAGCAGCAGCAGTCGGCGGCAGCGGCGACACGCACCTATTGTGTGTGCTGCAGTCAGCTATAGCTCGTTGAGACAAGGGAGACATCCGTGCGCATGGAGGAACATATAGAATATAAGAGAGAGAGAGAGAGGCATAGCAAGGCTCGACGAGCTCGAGACATTTATACGCATATATCCTTAATGTATACATGTCTCTTCGTACTGCTGCGCTAATTTTCGGCTTTACCTTTTTTTTTTATTATACGTCGAGCAAAAATGGCGCTACCAGCCCCGCAGGTATAACCAGTGAGTGTTTTTAATTTCAAAGCCTCATTATGATTCCATGAGAGCTCGCCTCGGGTTTGTTTTGACTTTGGCTTAGATCAGCAGGCAGATTTAATTTTCAAGGGGAATCGGCACGTCCACCAAACTAATATATAATACGTACGATAATAAGCCTGGCGTCGAGGCTCGTACTAATAGAGAATTTCCTAATATGAGATCAGACAAAGGTCACGCAGGCGTGGATTTACGGGGGGAAAAAATCGGAACGATCTTCCGCTCTCTCTCTCATACGGTAACGAAGGACTGTCTTGCAATAAAGTGTACCTTATCCGCCTCTTCCCTTTCAGAATTGAGCGATTCGCTCTCCCTCTCTCGCAGGTCCAGAGGGAAAAGAGCGCAGAGAGCTGGTAATTCTCTCCTCCGAACTTCCGCGAGCTGCAGCAGCTCCGGAACGCAGCTGTTCATCCCCTTTTCTCGGCGGCATTTTAATTAGGCAGCTGCTCGCGGCGCAGGCCTCGGAGCTGCCGTGGCTATTGTACTGCTTAAATCTTGCAGTCGAGATTGTTTTTGTATGCACGCGTGAGCGCTACAACAATAAGTATAATTCAAGCTTATATGTACAGCGTGTAGAGCGCTCCGAGTCGCGTGGATGTTGCTCATTTCCATAAGATGGAATAACCGAGGACGCGAAACGACTCGATGTCCGCGTACTTATAAGAAGCAGCGCTCCTCGATTTCTCGATCGTCGCGAGCTTGAGCCGATTACGATTATACGGACGATTAATTGTCACTTGTCCGAGTCTCGACTGCAACGGGATAGCTATACGGCCTGAGACAGCTCGAGCAACGTATACGCGTGCAGCAGTAGCAACTCGGATCGCGGCCGGTCAGTGACGCGCTCGACCGAGCAAAAAGTCCAGCGCTCGACCGATCGGATTTCATAATACGTAGAGCCTATGTAGTATACGTACATACAGTCCCTTTCATACACGCCTGTGCCTCTCGCAACGCGATCCAGCGTCATCGTCGTGGCGAGAATCGTCGAATCATCCCTGGATCGTTTTGTATCATAATACACATCTCACTCCAGCGAGATCGATAATCCTGCAGTGCTGTTATAATAAAATAATCATCTCAATTGGCCCGTGAGTTAGCTCGAGATGCGCTGCTATTTTGGTCGGCGTGCGAGTTGCCGCAGATCCTCTTGAATAAAATACGGCTATTCATATATTTATTAGCTGATCCTCGACTCCGCATAAGATTAATTGAGCTGCATCGTACGTACGCTGCACACTGTTTATAGCTGCTTTTCTCGGGCACGGCTCGTGTGTGCAGCTATAATTACCATATAAGCTCTTGCGCGCGCTCCATCCAATTTTCATTAGCTATATGGATTACGAATCCTCCCCGAGGTAAATTCTTCGGACTTTAAATATTTTACAAAATCATGTCATTGTACATATATAAAGAACAGTCCCCCGTCTCATTTTATCTCTCGAGCTTGCGCGCGGCTCTCTTCTGGGAGTAGCCGAACAAAAAATATAGCTGAACAAACCTTATTATCTTGCCTCTTTCTCTCTCGCTCTATCTCTCTGCGTACGGACGAATTTCCTCGCTGAGAGCAATAGAGAGCTTACATGCAGCAGTAGCAGCAGCCCTCGAGAGAGTGAGTTAACATAAATTTTCACGCCAATCTGCTCGACGATTTTTTTTTCTTTCTTTTTCATCATCATCTTGATTGTCGTCGTTGTCGTTGACTTCGCTATTGGAGAAGCGGCACGGCAAAAAAAAAAACGTCAACTTTTCCCAGAGGAGCGTCTTCAATGCAGAGTAATGGTTGTGCGTGCAGCTATAGTTTTGTTTCGTTACTAGTTGCAGCTCGCGTGATTTCGTCAATGCGTAATCGACGTAAAAACATTTTGTAGCTATAATTTTTATAAAACCGCTTGGATGTATACGCTTATCAGAGCAGTCTAGTTTAAAATAAGTTTTAATCGAAATCAAAATCTTATATTCTGGCACAGGCCTATTGTCACTATGTCGAATTGTCACTGTGTGAAATAAAACCATTCCTTACTTAATGCTAAAATTTTACTTTTTCTCTTTTGGTTTACGAAAATTCGGTTTGCGCCATCTAGCGGTGATTTATAATTTACTGCGTATGTGAAAAGATGGGTTAAAGTAAGTGGAATTTTAACACTCTTGCCATAATTCAAAATAAATTAAAGTTTTGTATTTTTTAAGCATAATTCGTTGATTTTAAAGCAAGTTTTGTAAATTATATTTTATAATGGAAGCAGTATTCAAGTCCTTATTTACGAGTTTACATATTGTCAAATAAATGTGTAGTGCATTAACTTTAATTTTAATTAAATTTTTATCGTATTTTAGCTGCTACTTAAATTTCACACCTATATATAGGGAATTTGCATTAAAAAAAATATTCATATGAAAATAACTAAAGCGTACCATAGTTTATGAGACCTCATATAGTCCGTAATTCGGACCAATCGTTCCCTTTATGCTTGTAATCTTGCTCACTGCAATATACATACACTTACGAGAAGTTATACAGTAGCAGAAGACGAAAATGTGCAATGCAAGACCGAGGAAGATAAGTCATACATATCGTTGCTTCATTTTTACTTTGGCCGGGCTCTCAGGTTCTGGGGATGATTTGGCCAAAAAGGATTTTCCATCGCTCGTATAAGTATATAGCATGGAATTCGAGGGGGTCGTCGCTCACCCTCGTCGCGCATCCCTCGTAAACCGATCCAGTGCCGTGCGTGTGGGTGAATCAGCGACGTTTCTTACTTTTTTGTCGTATATAACGCACGTATCTGTTTGAGTTATTGCGCGCAGGGTGTTTGTGACAATTGCTTTATTCGCGTATACATACATATCGTATAATATGCCGGAGCAGCCGATCGTTTCTTTCTTCTTCTTCGTTTTTTTGCTCCTCGAGTTAATTTCGTTGGAGCTGCCTTGAACTCGCAGTGTATGCCGCGTGCGAAGCTATATACAGCAACACGTGTTGCGAATATGCAACGGATACCACGTAGCCTAACTGATAATGCTTTAGCGCTGCGTTGGCTTATTTAAGACGGCAGATCGATTCCAATGGCTTCCGCCGATCATCGGGTATGTTCGATACGTGTTATGCGCTACAGGCGCCGCATGAGGCCTGCTGTGACGCGTATTCGGCAGCAGCAGCAGCAGCAGCAGCAGTGGACTCTTCTTCGTCAGCGAAATTTGCAGGCAGGATGGGAATTTCGTCGCTTCTCGAGCGGGAGCCGCGCGCAGCCGATTCAGTGTCGAGTGATTCTCCCTAAATAATTGCAGCTCTCACACGTTCATTCTTTCACGCAATTCGCCATCTGTTTTTTTCTGTTATATGCGCGCCACGTATATGTATTTTTATCTTTGCGCGCTCGCCAGGAGAAAAAGACAGAAAGAGAGAGAGAGCGAGGAAGCGAGATATTTTGGCCGATACGCGCGCGACTCTGTACGTGCGAAATACTAAAAAAGGGACGTCTCTTGCTGGAATCGATCGGAAACCTGGGCCGAGGATACATACAGCGCGAGGAGATCCCGAATTCAACGAGGAATCTCACTTTTTCCACGCAGATTCTTGTCTGCAACGATATTACTGTGCACTACGCAGCTTTTTTTTGTGTACGTCCTCGAGTCAGGATATTTGACAGCGCGCCGTTATATAATACACGCGTACGCACATGGCTGAGCTGCGCAATGGTATATAAATGTGATTGCGATCGATCGATCGACTTCGCGCGAGTCTGCGCACGTAATTATCTTATGCACACCGATCGCGATGGATATAACTCGATGGGTAGATGGGTATGAAAAATTGACTTTTCATACCCGTACGAGCGTACCTGCACTGGTAATAATATTTATCCACGTGCATAGATGAAGGCTGCATTATGCGATCCATGCCGCTCGATCGACTTCGATTATAGACGAAAGTCGGTACATAAGGCAACGTCTGGAAAATATTGCGATCTCTGCGCGGCTCGACGATTCCTCGGCTACATAGAAATGTAATATATAAAGTTCAATCAAAATCAAGTCGTTGAGTGAAAACGCCAAGACAAGTTTGCGCGTCGTTCGCGTCGCGAATTTTTGCCTTTTGATTGCTATGCGAACGCAACGTGTCCTCGTACTTTGCTTGCGCCGTGTCACACATATATAATATATAATATAAGCTGCCCACTCGACTCGATGTACTTTATATAGTGTATAAGCGAGCCGTTAGAAAATCAAAGCGGGCATGAACTTCCGTTATGCGCACACATTGGCTCGAATTATTGTCGTGTGCACGGCACTCGAAGCAGGCGAGATCGGGCGCTGAAACAGAAGTATCAAACTGCAGCAAGACCCACTCGATACATGCACACACACACACACACACACACATACAAGCGACAGTCGCGATGGACACGATAAAAAATAACGAACTCCTCGAGTTGCAGTTATATAGACTTTGCACGCTCCGAGGATCTTTGCAGATATTTTAGTAAAAATGATGGCTGCTGTGCAGTGTGTCTGTCTGTGCGAGTGTGCAGCCAGTCCGGAAATAATCGTAAAAAGCCGCGCGTCGCCGAGAATAGGGAGGAGGTGCGATATTGTGTCGGGGCATTAACGAGCCTCGCAGCAAGAGAGAGAGAGAGAGAGAGAGAGAGAGAGATAGATCCAGACGACTCTTACGATATATTGGCGCGATGATGCGACGACGCTAATGATAACAATCACGATCGTCGTGATCGTCGACGCTTATGTGCGTCGATTATATACATGCGCTATGTATATGCGATACATAAATCTGAACTGCAGTCTGCAGCTTCCTGCGCCGGAGCTTCGAACGCTGCGTCGGACGATGCGCGCGAGACTCACAGCGATTCTCTCTCTCTTTTTCTCTCTCGTTGGCAGATACAAGCACGCGGCTTATTTCGCACGTGAGCATCGTTTTCGCACGTGCGTGAGACTTGCCTCTGCGAGAAATCTTTCAAACTAGATTGAGTCTGCATCTCCGAGCTGAGAGATTTCTGGACTTTCAAGGAATCGCGTGCGAAATATAGCTGCCCCCACATATCGTTATATGCAGAGAAATCGAAACAGATTTGGCTGACTATAGTAAGGTAGTGGACCTCGAGATGTTGTACAATTGAAACGCTGCACGCATGGCTTTATTGAGGTAAATTAGCGGATCTTTGGATACGGTCCCAGACTAAAGCTCGCTGGATGACTATTCAGTCGGTCGTTTTCGAGTCAATTTCAGTTGGCTGGCGTAGCTTTGATCCACACACTCGCACAGACGGCGTAGCTCGACTTGGTCAAAGGTCGCGTAGTAGCTATGTGACTTATAGCTATATAGATTGCACACTTTGCTCCCTCGATCATTGGCACACATATCTCGCACGCAAGCCCTCGAACATTTCCAGCAGCAGCAGCAGCAGTTACGGTGCACAGGCATTGCACGACACTTGGACGACGCAGTCACGTGCAGATTTTCTCTCTCCCTCTCATATGCTGCTGCTGCTGCGCTTTACGATCGCGCCGCGCACTTCAAACGCCTCGGCAGCGAGAACTGCTCGGCCTCGTATAGGTACTGCACCTACACACGTACGCTACTAACGCGTGCTATGCCACACATACACAACACACACACACACACCCACGAGGACACATTTACAGACTCGAGGCACTGTATTTGCACTGCACGGACACAAAAGGTATATATGGAAGTCGAACAATGGAGCACAGGCTACGACATGGCAGCAGCCGTGTACTTGCAGTAACGCACGCACACCCACACACTCGAGTAAGAGAGAGAGAGAGAACTGAGCAGGGAGCCTATATATACTGCACAGGCACACATTGTAAACGTAGACTTTGTCGTCCTTTGGAATTTAATTAATTTTTCAGACCCTTAAAAAAGGAAAAGGCTCTTTGTTGTTTCGTTTACCAAAGAATCTCTGGCTTTCTTTCTCACTCGCTGCTACTAGCACCAGCTACTCTGCTGCCGCTGCTACTGTTTTGCAGGACCGATCTGCTGACGCGGGTGTCGTGCGCGTTAAATCTTTTACATACACAGACGCAGCCTAACAGTCGCACGCATGCTTATACGGCACACTCGCCAACAGGCGTATCCGTTTGATTGCCTCGTGTGTTTGCCTTCGTCTTTCTCCCCCTTTGTCTCTCTCTCTCTCTCTCCTCTCTATTTCGCATTTAAATAGCAGGTGGCAGATTTAATGAGAAATTGATTCGCGGCCCCCGAGTTATATAGCTGCGACGCTTTTACGTCATGCGCATACCTCATTGTATACATTGTTGCGAGCGCTGCGCTCGTAACATCTACACGCGTAGCCGCAGATATTTAAAGCAGCTCGAGACGAGATCGAAGAGAGAGAGAGAATTGCTCCGTTTCCGCAGCGATCATAACTCATACTTGATTCATGCGAAAATTTCTCCTTTATTCCGGGCCATTAAATCAAATTTAATGAGCGCGATGAGCGTCCAGTTGATCAAAGTATCGGCTGCCACTGGACACGATCGATAGGTCGATTCGCACCTTCCGAGCTCGCTAGCTCGCTCGTTAAGATTTTTTTACGAGCTTTTGAGTTCAAGTATATCCTATATATATATATAGGGGCTAGGTCTCTGTTTGGCAAAATGTGCAGCGTCGTAAAATTTTAAACGATCCAATCGCATTATCTGTATTAAGGAATATTTCGTCACCGAAGACGCCATCATGATCAGCTTCCTACGTTATACAGCCAAAAAAGTAATATAGCCGCGCTGCAGTAATTTACTCCGAATCGAAGCACCCTCGACTGCTAATTATAGCTGGCTGGACTTTCCCTTAACCCCCACGAGTAACGGCGATGGGGCGAAATTGACGCTAATCAAGTGTCACAACGGCAATAAATGTAGCCGTAGGCCGACACCTCGACTCTCGCTCTGTATGCACTCGGCGTAGTAGCCGAGCTCATCTGGAAGCAGATAGTCGTCTACGCAGTAGCCTCTTGGCCTCTGGCTTCTTCGCTTTCCTCTTCCCGCACGAGCTAGCCTACACACGATAAATAATCGGGATAAATTGCCTATGGAGCAAAAATCCAGCAGAGGTCAAGTCGCAGGCGGCGGCGGTGGTAGTAGCAGTGCGAGTCCCAGTACGCTCGTAAAGGTTTGATTCCGTCTGCATGTAGCCGGGCTAATAGCAGTAGCGTATAAAGCGTGGAACTAGCGTACGGAGCTGCCGAGGCATTCTCAGGAGAGCTAAGGCGCGCGCAAGCTAGCCTGCTCCGGGTAAATATAATTCTACAATGAAGTCTGAGCGGAAAATCGAAAGTGTTGCTGCGGCGATCCAGACCATGGCATGACGCGCGCGCGCGTCTACGTGAGCCGGCAGCTTTTTTGCTCCGTAAGGTCTACCAGCAATTGTGCGCCGCGTCGCGTCTTCTCTTACACTGCAGAAAAACTCGAGTAGTTCAAGGTTTTCCGGGGCTCCAATCGAGGCGCGCGAGGGTTAGTGCCGCTGGCGCTGCTACTGTCATGGAAGAATAGGCCTAGTTATAGTACATCGCGTGAACCGTGGCTTGCATTATAGGCGAGCGGCTTACCCTCGAAAAGTGCGTTATTTAGCGAGATACCCCTAACTCATTTTAGACCGTGCAAATGTGGTACCAAAATGTTTGTTACAACATTCTACATGAGATGTAATAAATATTTTTTGGATTCGAGTGGGGGAACATATAAATAAACGAGGAAAACGACGAAATTTTGAGTTTTCAAATTTAATAAAATTTTGACTTCAACTCGCAATATCTCAGCTCGGTTTTAATATTTTGCCCTGAAATTTTTACACAATATACTACAGGTTATCTAGCAAAAAATGACGCGACACCGGTTTCTTAATATTAATTACGAACAAAATGGCGAATTTTTGAAAAAAAAAACCAGCAGGTATCGAATTTTTTTTTCGGATTAAAAAGTTGTGTTATAAATTTTTGAATTTGATATTCTAAACTATACCACGTTAAAGATCAATATCCAAAGAAGTTTTGTGAATTTTTTCAGATTTTTTAGTGCATACAGTAAAAAGTTACAACAACATTTATGCGACGCTCCAGCGCCCGCGCGGGGCCGCGATTCGGTACGCCAGCGTACATGTCGCGCGCCGCGCGCGTCTACTCGTACGAAATTACTGAAGGACTTTAGAATCAACTTTATTTAAACAAACAACTAGTCACGAATTAAAAAACAACATTTAATATCGTTTTACAACCTATTTTCTTCTCCTGATATTACTTAATACTTAATAAAAATAAATAGGCCCGTTACGGGTAAAGAAAAGGGTTTTATAAATAAAATTTTGATTCAATGTAACTTAATTTATTTATTTTTTATTATTATAATTATTATTATTATATTATTATTTAAAAAACATGTTAACATCCATTTCAGGTACTACAGAACATTATCATCAACATTTTCAGGTACTGAATCGAAAGGATTTGAAATTTTTTCGATATTGCGGCACGAATCACTGCATGTGCATTATATTGCAACATCCCAAGCTAGATTCCAAACATGGACATATATCAGTGCTGCAAGCATTTTTTCTTTTGCATGAGCAAAAGTATTTCTGCAAAAATTCCATCGTAGTCGACCCTTCGAAAAAATTCGGTTGTAACTGATTATTTTGCAGAATCCATCCGTACTCAGACAAATTAAATGATTCAATATTTGGCAAATTCGCCTGGTTCCACTCGTTGATTTGCCACATTGACCGCAAAATATGTTGTCTCAATTCTGGTTTTGAAGGAGGTAATTTTTCTACAGCAGTATTTTTTTCAGTAGCTAAATGAAATCTTAGCGAATTCGCTCTCTTATCTGCACTACTTTCAGAACTATCGGATAATTGTTTTCGTTTCGACATGTTCACGTTTTTAATCACAATTCACAAGTAAACTGGCTGGAACAACTTGATAGGAGGAACAGTATAAACTTTCTGACGTTTCTGCTGACAATTTTCCTGCCTAATCCTGCACGTCGTCGTCCGCGGGCTGCTGCGAAAAACATGTTTGAACGTGCATTACTCAGCGAACGCATACACGTTCAAACAAATTTTTTGCGTTAGCTCACGAGCAACAACATGGTTTAATTATTCTGATTTTCTTATTGTTATTATTAATTATTATTATTATTATTTATTATGAAATAATATCGAAAGAAAAAAATATATAAAGTAAAACGATAATAAATGTTCATCAGTAATTTCGTACGAGTAGACGCGCGCGGCGCGCGACATGTACGCTGGCGTACCGAATCGCGGCCCCGCGCGGGCGCTGGAGCGTCGCATAAATGTTGTTGTAACTTTTTACTGTATGCACTAAAAAATCTGAAAAAATTCACAAAACTTCTTTGGATATTGATCTTTAACGTGGTATAGTTTAGAATATCAAATTCAAAAATTTATAACACAACTTTTTAATCCGAAAAAAAAATTCGATACCTGCTGGTTTTTTTTTTCAAAAATTCGCCATTTTGTTCGTAATTAATATTAAGAAACCGGTGTCGCGTCATTTTTTGCTAGATAACCTGTAGTATATTGTGTAAAAATTTCAGGGCAAAATATTAAAACCGAGCTGAGATATTGCGAGTTGAAGTCAAAATTTTATTAAATTTGAAAACTCAAAATTTCGTCGTTTTCCTCGTTTATTTATGTTCCCCCACTCGAATCCAAAAAATATTTATTACATCTCATGTAGAATGTTGTAACAAACATTTTGGTACCACATTTGCACGGTCTAAAATGAGTTAGGGGTCATGGGTCACTTTTGGTGGGTAAGCCGCTCGCCTATTATGCTGCAGCAGAGGCGACCCAATAAGGATTTCGATTTCGCGTATATAATTACATGCATGCCGTATACTCTGGCTGATTACGTGTACGTATACCCTGTGTAGGAAGCAAAGTTCTTACAGTGCTTTTTAATTCTCAATGTGTGCCGTGCCTCTATTCAGACTTATCAACTATTTTCACAATGGATTGCGAATAAAGGAGCATTGCTATATAAGCTGCATTGCGGTAAATTACCGCTTTGAGAAATTCGCTGCCTTAGGAATCGATTACGGCGTAGTAGTGCTTGTTGGGGGGCCATATAGCTGCTATACTGTTTGCGCGCACGAATAAACGACATTGGCGTACACGAGCATCGTCTCTGGGAGCGGCGCTCGATCGGGAGCCAACGAATTCGCAAGCACATCGAGATCGCGAGATGCACGCATATACAAGTGCGGGTTTTACGATAAAGAAAGTTACTACTGTACGAAGCGGGTGGAAAGCTGCCAAATGACGACGAATTCCAATTATGATCGCCGCGGCGGAGTGTATCGTGTACCCTTTTGGTATTCGATTACGCATTGCGCGCGCGCACAGATGCTTGAATGCGCCGTATATACGCCGAGACAAGAAGAAAGAAGTATCGACACAGCCCCCCGGGAGCGGCGTAAGAGAGCCGAGCTTGGCTTACGGTATATATTTGGCGCAGGCAGGAGGCAGCAGAGTCGCGATCCCCGCACGCGTATTGCTCATTAACGTAACTTTTCGATTCCGGGGGATTATAGGTGGGATTTGGTGCGCTCAGCTAGCTCTAGCTCCGAGCTATATACGCCTGTATATAGCGTAATATACACGCCGAGGCACGAGAAGCCCAGCCGAGAGCCGCTCGATGGATGGCGAAGAGAATTTACGGCGAAAGAAGCGATTTGTTTCGGATGTAATAATGGGTGATTCCAATTGGGGTGCTGTTAGTACTGCTACTGCTGCTGCGCGTGGCAACGGTGCCATTGTAAATGATGAGCGAGGATACGTATTTTATGTACTTTATGGGCGTACGAGCTGGTCGAGTCAATCCAACGCGCGAGGCGCCTGATCACCTCAAATCCTCGACGCGCGCCCGTAGCTATTCTTGCGTGTAGCTATTCTTTTCTCTTTTTTTCAGATCTCCAAACGCCTACGTATCCGATTGTAATTAGGTGTATTATTTATCGTGACGAGTTGATCTGTCGTCTGCGGACCGAAATATCGATGCTGCCAATTATTCGGATCAGGCGACGTGTTAACGATCTGTCTCCGTGCCGTTCGTTTGCATTGTGACGCACGCGCAACGCTGGCCAACTTGCGAGGGGTGTAACATAATCCGCGAACCTGTGGAATCGCGCTCGACCATATGGCCTTAAGTCTAGTCACAGATCGACTACGTCGCATGCCACATTCGTGCCTTGACCCTAAAATATCACCAAAAAGTCGTACTGCTCATAATTGGTTTGCCTCCTCGTTGTGGAAACTCTTTGAGTGAAAGAATGAAAACTCATCAATAAATCAGAAGATTGATCAATAATAAAGTTTAAAAAAATTAAATAGACACATTTTTTAAAAATTCTTGAAAAATTACCATTATTTATCTATCAAACTTATTGAAACTGATCGCGTGTTTGCAATTTGATTTCTTGTCGCCACCTTGCGTTTGACGCCGTAACAAGGCGGCAACAGTTTATATTACCGGTGTACCTTAAAATGTAAATATAAAATGTATGACGAATTTTCATTTTTTTATTCATTCCTTTGATACTATATAGTTTTGAACAATTATTGGAAGATTCGTAAAATTTTGGTACAATTTAATAAACGTAAATTTAAGAATTGATTTCCTTGACAATTTAATTTCATTTGATATTTTAAAATAATAATAAGTTAATCTAATAACAAGTGTCCCGATCGTTTTTGTTAAAAATGAGTATTTTTGCACTTTTTCGGGAATTCCTTTATTTTTGTTATTCCTCTCTGGGTTCAAGTGGTTCATTGGGAAATTGGTGCGCGAATTTATTATTGAGCACGAAATTAAATATCTAAGGCTGCTGTTCTGGGCCTCGGTCGCAAGCTGCTCGTCGTGCGTGCGATATCTGGCTTGGGCTGCATACATACGCGCTTGTGCGTACCATAATCGCGTCGTCTTGTTTCCTCGTTTCCGGCTGCTGATCTGCGGCAGCAGTGCAGAGTTGGTCATTCTTGGAAAACACGGCCTGCACTGAAAAAAGCGCCAAAGTGCCTCGCACCACTCCATACACCGGCAGTCGTCGTCGTCGTTGTCACGCGCTGCGGGTCTCGGGGTGAACTATAAGCTGCACTATAGTTATACCCGGTACTATAGCAGTAAATAAGTAGTCTCGTTTTTTCACTTTGCGGTTTCTCTCTCTTTCTCTCATTGTTTCCTTAAGGCTTATTCCATTACTTCATCCGCTACCACTACCGCACCAACAGCAGCAGCAGCAGCGCATCTATCTTCGAGTACGTACGCAGCAGAGCAAGTTTCTGACTACTTTTGCTACCTTTTGCTGCTTCTTTTGCAGCAAGCGCAGCGAGTCATTGAATATTCCGAGCTTTCCGAGCTCTCGGCAAGGTTTCGTCGCCGCACAAGACTCTGCGCAGCGACATATTATTTGCCATGTTTATATTTACCTCGGCGTGCGAAGCTATATTTTCCTTATTTGCTTGCTTGACAATTTGTGGCTTTGCTCTCTATTGCGATGGGTAATTTGGTTAAAGCTCGGTACGGGAGCAGCAGCGACATAACTCGAAAGACTCGAGCTTTGAGCGACGATTGATATTTCTTGTGCCTATATAATAGTGGATGGCTAATAACTGGCAACCTCTCGAGAACGTCCCTTTTTTCGAGCTACTTCTCCTTCGTCGCCGAGGCGGTACTACTGCTCTCGACGACTACGGCGATCGTTCGCTGCTAAAAATGATGAAGTGGAAGTTTTTGCCTCTTCTTCTTCCGGACGAGGATGGTTTGTTGGTTTTAGTCGGCAAATGCGCTGTGTATATAGGTGCCGCTAATACGGGGACGTAGCTGTGTGCGGTCTCGTTTCCCGATACATTAAATTTGTCAAACTCGTCGTGCTCGATATGAATTTCTCAGCGCTGCAGCAGGTATCGCAAGTTATAGATTTTGCCTGGGAGAAAATCAGGAAAAAGCGAGATAAAAATATTTCTCGAATCGAAGCGTCGAGTTAGTGCAGCAGCCGCGTACGTATATATAGAATGCGGACGCGACTCGATGATATAGTTCAGAGGGCAGCGCAGAGCAGCTTCTCTCTCTGCCGAGCGAAAGTACTTGGATATCGATCGGCAAGTTACCGCTTCTCGTCAGAGAGTTTATTTTTACTGGGTACATATACCCGCGCTACATAGGACGACGACCAGGACGACTAGGACAGAATCCCTTGGGATTTCGAGATTTTCGGTTGGCAGTTTGCTCAAACTCGTTCACCCTCGGCAGGCTCGGTCTAGCTCTGGCTGTGCATGATGTACGTACGCTCGAGCAGCAGCAGCAGCCGTAGCAGCAGAGAGTTGGCGTACAATCTACGTCTACGTATACATATAAGCATACAAGAGCCGAATTCAGCGCGTATTTATTGCTTCCTATTTGCTGCGCACCATAGCCCAGCGCGACTATATAGCTGAGCGCGTGCGCCAGTGCAGTGCCCGAGCACATGTATACGCAGTTATATGTAAGGGCATATAGTACACATACGTGTGTGTAATCGCTCCCTCAAGTGTACTTTGCGCTCGCCAGAGATATTCGCTATATCTACGTTAAAACAACCGTAATAACGCAGCAGTCGAGTGGATCGCTCGCGATTCGGCCATATAATATGCGATATGGCTTGGACCTTTTCGCCAACGAGCCGCCCAAACAAAATGTGCTTTCGACGAGCTCCTCGCAGCTTTGCACTGCTGCGCAACGATCGATCGTCCTGTACGCGTTCGTCGATTATTTTTCTACTGGCGCTCGAAATTCCATCGTCGTTTATGTACGCGTATTAATTCTTGATCCACTGACGCAGTAGCCGGTGACGTCCACATCCACTTGTTTCCTGGATTTACATTTTTTAAAAAGGGTTCAAATACGGCCCGACTATTGGCTCTCCTACATTTACAATACGCGACTCGAGCGTTTATTTGTGCATGCGCGTGTGCCGTCGTACAAATGAGCTGTCAGTTGCGCAGTAGCAGCAGCAGCAGCAACAAAGTGGTACACTTACACCGTGTATATTGTACGTGGTAGGAGAAAAACCACGCGATTGCCCATCTGTTTTTTTCGAAACAAAAGCCGAATGCATATCATGTTCAAGGGGGTTCGATGACATATTGTTGTTTGCACACACGCTCGATCATATACATACAAGCATGCGACCGCATACATATAAACGTACTGTATATCGATGCATGTATTGTGTGCTATACACTGCAACGTACCGCTGGCAAATAGTGATGGTAATAACGAGTTGCATTTAAAGGAGAATAAAAAATTCTCGACGCTAACTATATTGCAGGCCTACGAGTCAAGACGTGTCTTATTTGGGAAGTCGAGAAAAATCTGCGGCTATAAGATTACGGCATCGAATCTGTTGGATCGATCGATCGATGCATACATTTCAACATCTCGAAATCATATACATTATCACAATTACTCTTCCGCCTCTCGCGCCAACACTTAAAGCCTCTCGCCATTGTCTCTTTCCTCGCGATCGCATACGTACATACGTGTAGGTATCTCGCAGATGTATTCTAAAAAGCGTTTCGGCGCTCGATCTAGCGAAATCTTCATTATATAGCGTAAAGTGTTGCGCTTTTATTTATTTTCGAGCGCTTACGATCGATATACGTGCACACATACGGTGCATTTTCTCGCTTTTACGGTTTTATACGTAGCACTTAAGGGGGGGTTGCCACGACGCGTGGGAGACGTATACGGAGGGAAAATATTTCCTCGACGCGATTTTTGCATACATATATATCGAAGGCAGAATCGCTCGCGAGTGTTGCAGCCTGTAGTTTGGAGTTACATCGACGCACCGAATCGAGGAGACGATTGCACGTTTCCAGGAGACGATTCGGCCATTGCATCGCCGCGAACTGCTGATTGAGTTGCGTCGACTGTATATTTTCGTTTGATCATTCGAAATGACGCATGGCTGCGCGCGCGCGAGCTCGAGCTTTTTTGCGGATAAAAAAAAGCGAGAGAGAAGAGGAAGAAAAAGTATCAATCAAGCGCGGAAAAAAATATAAAAAAAAACTTCTCTTTTTTCCAACGAAACTAGCAAATATAATATGAGTTATTGTGTGCGTTCGCGCCACGGCGTTGAAAGAGCGATGCTGGCGGCGATATAAAGGAGGGCAAAAAATGTAACAAGCATAACTCGATGATTGATTTTGATAGACGTAACGTAACGACCGACAAAATTGCCCAAAAGTCCAGCCCAGGCAGCCTGCATATACATATACGTTTTATCAGAGAGAGAGAGAGAGGCGTTGCGGCGTATCCGCAGTTGGGCTGCATATACCGCAGTGACGCTGCACTGCATCGCGCCGAGTTGCATATACACGCACACTCGCGCAAAAGTTGGAAATCTCCCCCGTGTATGTGTATGTGTGTGAATGTGCAGTATGCAGACAATGCAGCGAGCGACCCTGCGCAGTTATCGGCTTCATTTGTAAAACTTTTTTTCCCCCGTTTCGCCAGTCTGTCTCTCTCTTCCTTCGTAACTTTTTGTTACTTCACGCTTGATACTCGTTGCTGCGCTGCTACTGCCTCAGAGCTTGGCGTGTATACGTAATATACGCTCTGGGCGCGCAGTGTAGATCGACTTTACTTTTCAACTACATGGAAGTTCGATTTCATTATTTCAGCGCTGCTGCCTGCTGCTGCTGGCGGAGCTGGAGCCGAGCTCGGAGTAGAGGCAAGTATTATTGGCTGGCTCGGCTGCAGCAGTGAGAGTTACACACACTGTGGTCTGTTCCTGCCCTACGCATATGTAGCCTACGTCACAGCCATGTGTACTTCATATACCTGTATCGAGGCACTGCACACAATGTTGAAAGATAGTATATAGGGAAAGAGAGTGACGCGCCGTACCNTTGTATCGTATTCTCTACTCGAAATATTTGCTAAGGTACACGTTTGCACGGCAATTTTTTCTACAATGAGTGTGGGGTGAGCTGCATGCGTCGTGTTATACGCAATGCGCAGTGCGCAGTGCGCAGCACCGAGCCCAGCAGCACAGCTGACAGCAGCCTATTGTTTATGTGCATAGCTGAGAGCCTACAGTAGCAAAAAGCCGGTGCCGTTAGTAATAATTGATTAGTAAATTCATAAGTATGAAAGAAATATACAATGAAAGAAAGAAGAAAGGAAGAAATAAAGCACAAAAATTTTGAATCGCGCGCCGTTCTGTGTGCGCACTGCCTACGCATTTCTCATTTTTCGCGAAAGCCGTTTTTTTTTCACTTCGACGTGAAATATCTCGATTTTTTGAATCGTGAGCCCTATATTGCGATACACAGGCTGAAAGATTATGATTTTTTCTATAAAACCTGTATACTTCGATACCCGGACAAATGAGATATTGCTTAAAAACATCGTATGAATGCTAAATCCTGGTGGCCATCCCATAAGGCTAATGTTATAAGGTGCATACTTTGAGACAAAATATCTCGAGATTTTGATGCGAAAGCCACATTAATAATTACACCATTGGAATCAGTGTGATTCAATCTATAGAATAGTACAGGTTTCATTCCTGGACAATTCATGCAAGAGCCTCCTTAATCGCACGCTGTAGGGATTTTTTACATATATTCGTAAACGTTGTTTTTCAATAGGATGGCTTGCAAAAGCAGAAGTGATAAATCCAATAAATGGAAACCAGGCCTACTGCACTGTTTGCCGTAAAGATTTGAGAGCGCATCGTACCTATTTGAAACAACATGGCGAAAAACCAACACATGTGAGATTGATGGAAAATATAAATCCGAAGAAACAGAAAACAATCACCTCCATGGGGCAAGTCACTTCAGATGATGACTTCCTCTCTTATTAATAATGTCTTAGCCCCGAATTTTCTATGTGAATTAATTGATGACATTGGCTCAATGCCTTTTTCATTAATAGTCGATGAGTCGACAGACCTAAGTGTCGATAAGTATATGGGTGTATGCGTTAAATATTTCAGTGAAAGTAAAAATACGATGACTACTAACTATGTTGGAATCATAAAACTAGAGCGCGCAGTTTCTATGTCACTATACACTGCACTAACTGAATATTGCGATACTATTAAATTAAATTTAAACAATTTACTTGGTGTTGGTACAGATGGTGGTGCGAACATGTGTGCTAAAAAGAACTCATTATTTGCCTTGTTAAAAAAAAAGTATCCATCGATTCAATTAGTGCGGTGTATATGTCACGCTCTAAACAATGCCTCTTCGGCTGCAAGTATAAAGTTTCCTCGTACTGTAGAATTTCTATGCAAAGAAGTATATAATTGGTTTAGTAATAGCAGTAATCGAAGACATGCATATAAAATGACATGGGAAACCTTGAATGCAGGCAGTGAAAAAAATGATTCAGATAAAAAATTTCTCAATTTTGTCAAGTTAGCAGCTACACGTTGGCTGTCTCGTTACAACGCCGTAAATGTTATATTAAAAAATTATAATGAGTTAAAAAGTCATTTTATCGAGGTGTGTCGAGATGAGGACAAATGCCATACCTCAAGGGAAATTGTAAGAATCTTGAAAGACCCTAGTACACATTTATTGATAATTCTAGTCATCCCACTGCTTCGAGAAATTAATGACTTGAACATTTCTGTCCAAAAAGATAATGTAGATCTCGCTTTGGTTTATGAAGATTTAATTAATTTTATATTCTTCATAGCTCGAAAAATCATGAAACCAGTTTTCGTGTCTAGTAATGATATTAATATAATTATTAATAATATGGATAATGAATTGGCATTTTTAAGTGTAAATGAATTGAACTTGGGGGCTGAATGTGATTCGTACATTACTTCAAATAATGTAAACCGTGATATTTGCTACTTGGTTAGAGATAGGTCATTCGCATACATAAAGTCATTGTGTGAAGAACTCTGTAATAGATTACCGTCTAATCTCGATTTTTATAAAAATTTAAGAATTTTGTCTCCAGAAGTATGCTTGAGTGAAAATCGTCCAGCTTTTGTCAATTTACCTTTTAAAAAAGAGTTTATGGATACTGATAACATTGGAATGATTGAAAGACAGTACTTCAAATTACTAGTCATAGATATACCTTCAAAATTAAAAGAAGAAGAAATGAGAGATAGTTATAAATTTTGGTGTGCATTGTATAGATTAAAATGCTGGAGGAAAATTTATTTTTCAAGAACTATCACTTTACATGCTAAAATTACTTAGTTTGCCGTCGAGCAATGCAGTTGTGGAAAGGGTGTTTTCTGTGATGAACGCAGTGAAAACGAAGGCCATAAACAGAATGCAATCGGTTGCGTTAGACTCTATTTTAAGAATAAGAATAAATTTTTCTTCAAGCCATCAATGCTGCCACAAATTTATACCTTCTAAAAATATGATACAAGATTTTAATTCCAAAATTATGTACGAAAAAAATGATCCAGAGGATTTATTTAATTATCAAAAAAATATTACTGATCAATTGACAGCTTTCGAGAATGATTATTTTTAAATAATTCATTTTTTTTTTTTTTTTTTTTTTTTCTCTCTCTTATTACTCCTTCTTCTTAGAAGGGCCTGCAGGAGGCTTAGAGCCCGTGCGCAGGAAGAGATTATTACTATACCCCCCTCCCTACTGTCTCGCATTTGCCCAGACCCGAGGACCTGTGAGGCAAGGAAAACCTGGGGGTATACGTAGTGCATATGCACTACACCCTGCTCCTCCATCCTCCAGAAAAAAAACCCGCCCCGAGACAGGCGGAGCACTTAGGTTCTCATCCCGCCGAATGACAATCGGAAAAATCCGATTGTCATCACTAAGATTTGAACCCAAGGCTCCTCGAGCGGCCTTTGTTTCTGTAGCTAGCACGCTAACCACTGAGCCAACGACCGCTCTCAAGGTATAGGATTTATATTGTATTAATGTAATTTTTGTTCAACAAAGGATTATCATTGAATAAACATCTAACACTTGATGATTTGGTTTTGTTTTTTTCTAAATAAATTTTAAGTATTTGAGAAAGCAAATGTAAAAAATCATATTATGATATATTTTCAAAGTTCCGCGAGGTTGGCGATTTATGGCGATTTTCAACCAGCAGATGGCGATGCGCGAAAGTCTTGTGCTGGTAACCCGTCAGAAGCTGGTAATGTCCATAGGGCCAATGAAAGCATTGTTTTCTTCAATAATTTCCTCCAACTTCACATCGTATATCGCAGCGTTGAATTGAAATCACGACCAAGGCACTTTTAACGAAATCATTACATTAACAAAATTTAAATGCTTTTTTATTTAAAATTATCAAGTACTTTGAAAGAGAAGTTAAAATGTAAAGCATTTTTTTCATACTTCGTGGCAAAGAGCGCATAAAAAAAAAGCGAACCAGAAGAATTTTAACGAGAAAAGTTTTGGAACCTTGATCGAACTTTTGACTTTTTTACACACTTTCTCTTTTCGCTGCTGCATGGCGCGCAAAACCTCTATGAGCATTAAAACCTCGCAGTTTAATCTTTGAATGAGCTAGAGGCTATGCACGGGCCACAGGTAGCAATGAAATTAAGCTTGATTACTATTATTTCAATAAATCTTTTCACTGGACGTGCGAAATACTATGAGAAACGTACATTTTTGTATCAGTATCGACCAGTCCAACAGAAATTTCATTTTTGCATTCAACGTAATATTTGTTAAGATTTTAATATTAAAATAATAAAAGAATAGATGCAAGATGGAGAAAAAATTAACAACAAAAACAAATCAATTTATTGATATTTATTTGATTTATTTATTTGATATGAGCTTCAACTTGCTTATTCCCCAGCCACTGCTAGACAAATATTGTAAAAATCTTCGTTCGTCAAACTGTCCATGATCATGTCACAGCAAAGAATCGGCAGCCTATTTTCAATCAGCTGCATTATGCAAACGACTGCCCACTTTTTGAAAAATCTCCGTGAAACTCGCTCGCACAGAGACGCGGCGCAAGCCCGAACGGAGTCTCGGGGCAGCTGCCTCAGTCTGATCGAGACGCACACGGTGTAGCAGGCACGCGTGAATACTTGCGCCGCCTGTCTCGCTCCCATTTGGAGCAGATCGTGGAACGTCGCGTTGTTCAACGCGGGTATCACTATTGTCTTCGTACCCTCGATAAAGTCCTCGTCGCTGCTCCAGTCCTTTTTGGGGGTCGCCGATTTCTCGATCAATCCGTGCTTGTCGAAGAACGACATGATCGTCAAGGCGTCGTCGAGATTCGTGTCGTACCCTCTGTTCTCGAGATGTTTCAAGACGTCCACAGCGCTCAACACCGGATCCAATTTGTAAAAGAACCATTCTTTTTCGCCCCATGCATCGAAAGTCAGGTCGAAGTGACTCGGGGTGGGAAAAATGAAGTTGGACAGTTCTGCGCCTTGATCCAAGAGCATGTTGACGGTTCGCGGCGCACATTTAGCCACGGCCCACTCAAGAGGAGTTCGTTTTTCGTCGTCTTGAGCGTCAACCTGCACCCGCTGATTCCTCTCTTCGCAGATCTCGAAGAATATCTTCAGCAAGCCATCGTCGTCGCGTCTGTTGCAAATGAAGTGTAGAGGCGTGAATCCGGCTGCGTTGGCCTGATTAGGATCAGCTCCACTTCTCAACAGCAATTCAGTCAGCTCCTTGGTTTCTTTCTGGTTGCACAAAGCCAAGTGCAGTGGTGTGCAGCCCCAGCTGTCTCGGACGTCGATCCGCGCTCTCTCCCCGCAAGCGATCAGAAATCGGCTCGCGTGCCTGTGCGCTTCGCGCGACCTCGAGCAAGCGACGTGCAGCGGCGTCTCGCCGTCGGCATTGACCGCATTTGGATCAGCGCTCCACATCAACAGCGTTTCCACCATGCCGCCGCTGCTGAAGGCCAATCTCATGGCCAGGTGTAGTGGCGTGTCCTGCGTTATCGTGACGGGCAGATTGACGTGCACCGTCGAATCCCTTTTATACAGTAACTTCTCGAGATGGAAGTGGTTGCCGGTCGCGCAGGCCGCATGAAAATGCGTATAGCCGTGCTCGTCTCGGTAGTTTACCTCGTGTTCTTTGTATATTGTGAAGAGATGGCTGGCCAATTCTCGGAAGGCTTGGGGATCGGACACGACGCGGCCCAAGTGATGCAGCGCCGTCGGACGCAGTCGGACGGGCTGGCCGTCAGCGTCGAGCTCGGGCTCGATCGTATAGCCGCTGCAGGATACGCGGACGATGAATCGCTCTCTTTGTTCTTTGCGCCAAAGGGGACCCTTGTAAGACACAGCGTCCGTGAGTAGACGCTCGATCTCTCCGTGCCCGAGAACGTCTTGGTCTCGAAGTCGGCGACTCGAGTCCTCGGGGTACGGGCAAGCTTGGCCCATGAGCTCGGCTCGCTGCTGTTGATCGTCCCAGTTATTGATGCTGTCTCGTAAGCCCCTCAATATCGCTAATATTTCTTGGTTGCTTAGAGGGTTGTCTTCGTTGTTGGACGACATGGCGGTCCGTGCACGTACTCACAAACACACACACACACACACACACACACACACACACACACACACACACACACACACACACACACCCAGAATATATTTATTTTGTATAACGCGCGAGGCAGTACTCCGTCGCACGAGCTCTTTACACCGCGGTGTCGCAACTCAAACTGAATCTAATACCAGTTTAATGTAACCCAGTAGCTATGCATATGTGAGAGACACCGGTACAGACGCGAGTCATCTAAGATTTCTATATGATGCGAGTTTTTGACTGGCTGAGCTACGCACGCGATCACGCATGCAGCACGTGCGAGAGACACAGAGTTACACGAGGCTGCGTACACCGAAAATAGTATCGTAATCGGTTACGTTACAATTTTCACTTTCTCTTTTTACTTATAAAAAAGAGATGGATTACTCTTTCTCTATTCTACTTATCTACTTATTCTACTTTTAAAAAAGAAACGGCCGAAAAGTGAATTCTCTCTTTTTACTGACACCGACGATGACGCCAGACGTGAGCCGACTCGATAGGAACCCCTGCGCAACCTTTTGACAGACAGTTAGTACTTAAGGGGACACACCTGTGTTAAACCCTATGATTGGAAAAATATGAAAATTATATGTCATTATTATAATTTATTGTTTTTGATGTAAAAATATGTTTTTACAAGACTTTTTACATCAAAAAATATGACTCTAGTACCTAAAATCATTTATGTTAGTCCAGGATTCATCTACAATGATTTATTATTTTTTAGATGTGTGCCGCATGATTCTGAATGCAATTCTTGACCAATTTGTATCTATGCCGTCTCAAAAGCTTTGTAAAAACATTCTCTTCCACCTAAGTGAAGCAGATTTTTGTAAGATTTTTCGTTCAATCTATCAGTCTTTAAATACAGCAATTAGCGTTGATAAAATAGTTATTTTTGGCATTCTCTTTACATTTTAGTGTACAAAAAATTTCCCAAGCCTCTTATCAAAATTCTGGCGATGAATACCGAGAACAGCAGCGGCGCGAGAACACTGCCCTGAGGTACTCCGGATGTGACCGCTCTTGGCTCCGTATGCGTGCCATCCTCCAGTCGCACACACACGCTCCTGTCGCTCAGGTAACTCACGAACCACCCAATCACGCGATCAGAGCAACCGGCACTAATAAGTTTGCGTATCATGATGGTGTGGTCGACGCGCGGGTCGCTCTCTCTCTGCGAGAACAGAATTTATGTGTGTGTGTGTCTGTGCGGGGAATGAAAAGTTTTCTTCTCTCTTCTTGTGCCTATGTATAGCTTCGCGAGCAGCAATTCCAATCTATAGGCGTTCGGTACGGATTCGTGGAAGAGGAGAAAATAAGAGCTACGCAGCTGCCGCGGCAGTCCAGGCAGAAAGAACGAGACGAGTCTCTCGAAAAGTTATTCGATAATGAGAGTAAGAGAGAGAGAGAGGTAGATGAAGTAAAATACATGGGGGCCTGTTGGCCGCCTTGTATTTGACACCGCTACGCGACACGGTACAATATGTTCTATGTATACAGTTTTCTCTCTTTAGGTGCGCTCGAGCAAAGTAAAGAGAGCCGCCGAAGAGTCAATTCGACAACTCCTTTAAATACGTAGATGTATATATGCGCGCGGATGCGGTTCTTTCTCTCTCTCTCTCTCTCTCTGTGGCTCGAGGCTAGGCTCTAATTTTTCTTTTACTCTTTCTCTCCATAGTCTGGCCGGCAAGCGCGAGTCCGAGTTCTGTCTATATCTATATACTATATATTTCGGTAAATACAGCGAGCACACCGCAAGCGATCCTGCCACGCAGCGTCGAAATCTGCCGGAAAAGGCTTTCTCAAACTTTCTCTTTCTATCTCGCTCTCTCTCTCTACTTCTTTTCTACATTCATTTTCTTTTTCTGTGTGCAGCTGGCGGTCCTAAGCTTCGCAGAAGAGATAGAGAGAGTTAAATTCTTGGGAAAAATGCCTTTGGCCGCACAGAGAGCAGAGATGGCCTCGCATATATATTTATTATATAGCCGGATTCTTCCATTACCAGACATTTTATATCTTTAAGTAGTCTCTATACGTCATTCGCCTCGTTTCGAATGTCGACATTTTTCACGTGACCATTTTCGTCGTCGTGTAATGTATGCACAAGCAATATGAGCTCCAAGTGTATACAAGTATA
Source organism: Trichogramma dendrolimi (assembly GCA_034770305.1). NCBI lineage: Eukaryota > Metazoa > Arthropoda > Insecta > Hymenoptera > Trichogrammatidae > Trichogramma > Trichogramma dendrolimi. The sequence continues at coordinate 237,526 of JAPMIB010000170.1, read as the reverse complement.
CTTCGTATACTGCGCGTCATTAAATTTTGGTAAACGATTAGCATTAGCATGGTGAGAGTATAGAAACACTTGTGAGTATCGCAAAATAAGCGTAAAAAAAATTTCAAAAACACCTTACCCAATGTATTTTTCGACGAGGAATCCAATGGTGACCTTAAATTTGACCTTGAATGTAACCCTGAAGCAAAAATCGGTTTTTCTAAGGAGAACCCCCATTTTTATGACAGATTTGAAAAGAGTGAAAAGTTTTACATTAAAATTAACTTTTTGTATTTTTATCCAAAATATTTCATTGATCCACCAATTGCGAAACTGCGAAAAAATAAGGGTAAGGGAGGTTTAAATGAAAAATTTAATAGAATTACACTCGGCAACAAAATTATCGCAACAAAAAATTTCATCGAAATGTTGTCGATTTTCAAATGCTTCTATCTTGAGCTATATTTAACATATCGACACGAATTTTTTTTGATTTCTTGGAAATTTTTCTTCTTTAAATCCATATATATATACTATGATTAGATTCGAGTTAATATCGAGTTACCAGTAGTATTTGAGCGCAACACTTAAAAGTACTGAAATAAATTGATTGTTTGAACGTGTACCAGTACCACAGTAATTTTTTTATCGAAATCTAACATACACCATTTCAAAGTACTCTTTTCAACAAGTATTTTTAAAAAAAATAGAGCTCTCTACGATTTTTTTAACGCCCTGTAGGTCGTTTTGAAGGTACCATTTAAAATACGTAAAATCCGTCATTTAGCTGAAATCAACACGATTTTCTAGGCATTTTGCGTACACAAATCGTATACCTTCTCTCGTTCTGGTACTGGCTCCAGCCAAACTATTACGCAGTAATTAAGCCTACCGTAATTTCCCACACACACAACACACACATACACACACATACAAACCCACGACGCGCACATACAGCACGAATTTCGCTTTAAATAATTCAAATAACAGCTAGAGAGAGAGAGAGCCGCTTTCGGGGCGTCGACTGTGAGCTTGTATATACATATATCTGCACGCGTCAAAGATAATATCGGGGGCTGCTGCTGTATCTGGGCCATGAGGCGTATTACGCGTTACTATATAGTCTGACGGCGCATCGCTTCTCATTAGGCCAGCCATTACGCACTGTGATAATAATTGTACGATACCGCTGTGATGCAGCTCTGTGCGCCGCCCCGACGACGATGGCGACGTCGAATTTCTACTCTTGCGCTATGTACAACCCGACACGTCAATCCGCGCGAATATATTCAATATAAACGCCCGTCAAAAACCTCCCGCTATATATAATATATATTCCTTTGCTTTCGATTGAATTTTCAAAGCTGGTTCATCCCTTTATCTGTCTTTCAAAGCTGGTTCATCCCTTTATCTGTCTTTCAAAGCTGGTTCATCCCTTTATCTGTCTTTCAAAGCTGGTTCATCCCTTTATCTTTCAGGTGTGAAAAGAGGTGGCGGCGAGTCGTCTTTCGCATATAACCCGGCCAAATCAATTAGATTAGTTCGTTTGAATTTTTTCGGCTTTTCAACGCGGGCGTCAAATTGACTAATTGTACATTTTATGAAAGATTGGGACTCTATCATCATTAAAATGCTATGGCGATTTCAAAAAGTTGTCCGAAATTTCTTAAAGCTAGACGACTGAATGAAATCATCAATCTGGCACGAGTTAACGATTCTTGAATTATATAAACTTGGGTTACGTACGGATTAATCCATACGATTCAAACTACTGCTTTATGTCGATAAAGGCCCATTATGAATTATAGTTAAGTGCCAGAGTAAACGTTGCAAATGGACGAATTGTTTATATTTGTTTATACAGCTTGTGTCGTGTTCAACGACCATCTCTTGGGCTACGCATATAGCATACAATTGGCGCATCGACTACTCTCAGACGGTCGAATTCAACTTTACTCGTGGCAATGTATATAATGAACGCCAATAAAACCACTTTCAATAAATCAGTCGAATTCAATTTCGAAGTGTATAAAAGAAACACAGAAATTTCTCCTCAAGAACTTCAGATCATACGAGTTCTATTTCCAATGCTCGCACAGATCGTGTACATATATAATGCTCGATAAAGAAATTATTTTGACAGAATACGAATGGACTGTCTCGACATATAATACGGTATATAACGGCCTGACAGCGCGCAATGAGGTATGGCGCGTATACTCGCCATCGAAACGAATGGAAACTGTGTACAGCAGCAGCGCATTGATATGCATAATTGAATCGAAATTCGAGCTCATCTCTCTCTCTCTCCTCTTGACTATAAGTGAAATCCGGGGTACACGCACACGCGTACAGTATTATATAACCGGGCTCGAGTGACACCCATTAACAAATACGTATAGACAATTCGTATACGCACACACACACGCACGCATTCATCGGATCGTGCATGTGTGCGAGTGTGTGCTTATATATGGTCGTCGCCCCGAACAAGGTTGTCGATCGAATTACTACTGCTATACTACCGCTGGTATGTTTCTGAGCTAGCGGAATCTTCTCCGAAGAGCTGCACTGCGGGAGGGATACGTCGTAGTCGTCGGCCTGTTTGTAGCGCATAATAGTAGCGGAGAGAACTCCGCCTGTTTCCGATTAATCAGCTACTGCTACTACCGCTGCTCGAGATTAACGTTGTGCAGTGCCATCTCGTCGTCGAATTAGCTGGAGATTGCATTGTGATTGCATTAGTGTATTGTATTCGCATGTGCGTGTGTGCATGTGTATAGGAGCTTCCGAGCCTAGGCCAAAACTCTGCCTCTCTCTCTCTATCTCTCTAAGCACGTGTGCGGCATATAGATGTATGCATGTGCGTATACGTACATAATGGGGCGTGGCTGCACACTAGGCGCACTACTGCTGGTGCTGGTGCTGCATGCGGCTTCTCTCTCGCTCTCTCGTGTGTACATGTGTACAGATCTGTATGTGTGTGCGTGTGCACAGCCGCTATAGCCTAAACGCCGTAGTATACGCTGCTGCACGTGTGCGTATATATATATATATATATATATATATATATATATATATATATATATATATATATATATATATATATTTTCAGCTTACTAGCCCGTTTGAGGCGTATTTCGTACTGAGCGTCCTCAATGGGTAATGCCGTCGATTTCAGTCGAGCAGCGTGGCGCCACTGTCCTAGCACTATAATGATGCCTCCTCGCACTATAATCATGATTACAGTGCCAGGAGGCGAGTATAGCGCGCGCTTGTATGTATATGTCGTACGTATAACGTAGCACAGCGGCGCGTATAGCGGGTTGCCACACTCACTCACTGTGTCTCACTCGCTTCTGCGCAGATCCGACTTAACCTAATTTTTTTTATTTACGTATACCGCACGATGGCTTTAAACTCAAACATTGGGCATAATGCTGACGAAAGTGGGTCCAGCTGTAGTGAAGACGAAGATTACGAATCATACATACAAGAACTAGTCGAAAAAGCTCGTTCAAATTAAATACCCGAGCAGTCGAAACATTTGTACGAAGCGCAGTACAAGAAGTTTCAAGAGTGGCGAGCAAAGATGAAGCTAAGAAAAATTTGAAACAAGAATATCTTTTGGCATACTTTGAAGAATTATCTCAAACGTATACTGATACAGCTCGCCTTCGGCTCGCGAGAAACACTAGCAATACTGATAAAGCTCGCTTTCGGCTCGCGATGAGACACATGTAATGCTAATAATACAGCTCGCCTCCGGCTCGCGATCCTCTCTTGCAACATAACATCTTCATCGACGTTATTATTAACTGCTTGTGACTGAGCTTCATCATTAATTGAATCTTTTTAGGTATTGCTCCTCAAAACGGGCGAGTAAGCTGAAAAATTGTTTAGACATCAATGGCTGATAACGGGATGATTGCAGCCTCGGCGTGTTTGCAGCGTGGGACACTGTAGTACCTCGTCCGCTGCGCGGCCTCGGTGACTACAGCGCCCCAACGCTGCAAACACACCTCGGCTATAATCATCCCGTTTCAGCCCTTGATGTGTAAATAACTAATATATATATATATATATATATGCGCGCTGCCTAGACGCGTGTTAATGATTTGACCTGGATACTCATAAGCCCGTATGATCATTTTCGTTGGGTGCGTGTGTGTGTGTGTGTGTGTGTGTGTCTGTCTGTCTATCTCTACGACCTATGTACTATACGACCGAAGGAGCTTTTAATACCAACACACGCGTACGTGGTATACGTGCATCGGAGCTTTTCTTCGAGATTATTCTCGGAAATGACACGTGTACCAGATCTCGGATGCGAGCGATTACACAGCTGTGTGTTCGTCTCAGTTTTTCCGTACACATAAAATATAATTTAAACGTCGCGAAACTCGCATTACGTGTATCGGGTACGTACATCGGGTACGTATATATATAGGGTTAGCGAGTCGCATCGCGAAGGCGATCGAATCCAGCTAAATGCACTTTCGCGACAGCAACTCACTCGAGTCTGCGCACGTCGAGAGAGGCTGCCGACTTTGAGATGCGGCTTGAGTTTCTCCTTGTGGAACACTACGTTTATTATCTTTCTCGGCGTCGACGATGGGCGACCGAGACAGCTGTATATATAATATATACACAAGATCTCGTTCCAGTCGGCAACGACAAAGTTTCAACGAGAAAGGAATACTCACTTGTACATACGTGCGGCCGATCGAAATCCGTCTATATATATGTATGTAGATTGTAGATGAACGAGCGATACAGAGGGGGACAGGAGGCACACACAGGATTTCTGCCGATCTAGAACTTTTGCAGCTCGCGCGACGCGTAACTGCCGCACTACCCGCACGTGTATCGATCGAGATCGATCGTCGTCGTCGTCGTCGTCGTCGTCGTCGTGGCAGACTCATTGTCTCCGACACGAGCCCCTATAAATACATGCACACCTGAAGCATCTCTTCTCCTCTCTCGTAAAAGCGATACACACCGGTGCTTATGTACAAGCGCACACAAAAGGCTTTGCTTTTGCGCCCGAGATAACAGCGATAAAGGCTGCTGTGCTCTGTGTGTGTGGGTAGTTCGTAACGAGCAACTATATGGGTAAACCAACTTGAGAGAGAGAGAGAGAGAGAGAGAGAGAGAGAGAGAGAGAGAGAGGACCAGCACCTTTGGAGAGAGGACCGGCACCTTTGTCGCGGGTGGTTTGCATCGTGCTGAAACTTTTCAGTCCTGTTGTAACAAGCTCGCGAATTGCGAGAAAATATGTACAACTGCAGTTCTTATATCTACAGTCCTCTTTTTTATAAGTAGAATATACCAGACTCGCGCCTTGATGATTGGATGTAGAAAATTGAAAATTACGGTATTTCACTCACTCACGCATACAAGCAAAAACACGCGCTCTTTTCCTATTCCTCTCTGTCTAAACCGAGACGAATTTATGACAGCTCTTTGTTTATTTGCTTAGTTATTTATGCATTGCCAATTACTTGACAACCTGAAAATAAACAAAGTGCTGTCATAAATTTGTGAGGCTAAGTATGACTGTGTCGCCAATTTTCGGAGGAGATGTTGATGTCGAGCTTAGTTATAGACATGTCCATTTACCTCGATGAATGGTCGAAATTATGGAAGCAGGAAAAGATGCTATACACAGAAAAACCGGCGAAGAGTGTAGCTCTGTGCTTACGCGCACCCGTAAAACTCCGTGCCATACGCAGTGGAGGGAGGCGGCCGCGTCGGCAAGCCATGCGCTACTATATCTATATATGTCGTCTCTAACTCCCACCACCGCACCGCTGTAAACTGAATTTCGATATTGTGAACAATTTTGCACTGACACTTTAAGAATTGAGAGTGTATTTCCATGTAAAATTTTACGAGGAATCGATTGGTGCAATTAATTTTTCCGTGTCTTGCTTCGTTCGCGAAATACGAGGAAAAAACTTTTTCACCTTCGATTTTCACCCTGATCCTGATGTTTTAGGCAAAAAATAACATCAGATTTGGATTCTGCGTACACAAAACATAAAATAGACTTTCGACCTTCCCCAAAAAATTCCGATTTTCATGTGAGTTTTCACTGGACTATTTCTCGAGATTATTCGACCGTTGCGTACAACGCGGTCAGTGTGCGTGCACGGCAATTCAACGTGCATGCACGACATTTTACCGTGCACAATTTTGACGGCACGCTGCTACACTCTTCGCCAGTTTTTCTGTGTATGTATAAGCATGGTGCTGTGATAAAATTGGGGAAATTGTTTAGGAAAAGAAAATATGCAGTTCTTGTGGCCGGGGGCAGCCTTCATACAAGTGTGTGTTTTAGGCAATGTGAAAATGGACTTGAAGTTTTTGTTCGTCTCGGAGATATACAGAGAGGAATGTGCAAATAATGTGCAACGCTCCATTTGCGCACTCTTAAGTATGGTACGCAGCATAGTATACGCAGCATGGTACGCTGTGTATACTATGAGTAAAAAAATTCGTTTCCCGCGACAGAAAACGCAAACATAGCGTAACGAGGGCCACCTGCGAAGTATTGCATGCGCGTCAATAATAATAGTAGTATAAAGGCGAGCATAGGCAGAGCCCCTTATTCGCTCTTTTTATGTTTTCTGCTGGGAAAGGAATCGTTTTACACATAGTGTACACCCGCCGGGTTAGATACTCGGACCTCGAAAAGTTGCGTTCGATTAGTCGCTTGCTTCACAGCGCAAGGACTGTCTGAAATTCTGACGCTAGACCCGAAGTCGTTGCGCCGTGAAGCAAGCGACTAATCGAACGCAACTTTTCGAGGTCCGAGTATCTAACCCGGCGGGTGTACATTAAATTGTACAACATTTTTTCAAATTTTGCTTCACTCAAGTGACTGTTTCAATAATTTTGAAACCTTGCAGATAACAATTTATAAAGAACTCACGACAGAATCACATGGACATCTAATTCGTATTGCAATAAAATGTTTTTGCAAAAATTTAATTAAGAACTGGTAATATAAGAATTTACACGATGTAAGATTGATAATAAATTAATTAGTAAAAAAAAAATGGGTGAAACATAAATTGACGATTGTAACCGACGTGATGAAGAGAGAAACAAAACGAGTGAGAAAAACAAATGTGTTATTATTATTATTTTTTTTTTATTTTTATAAATTTTGAAAGTTTGATGATTATATTTTTTAAATGAAAATGACAAAATGATAATTATGAAAATTTAGGAAAAATTGAAATAAATAATGATTTATTGAATATTAAAATTTATTGTAATGAGCACGATATTTAATTTTCCCACAAAAAATTATACGAGTCATCGATCAAACATTTCGAGTCTCGACCAATCATAACGCGAAGCGCATGCGCGACTTTTTTAAGGAAGGTAATGAATGATGATTCATATATTATATTCGTCAGTATGAGTCCAGACGCCAAAGTGTAACAAGCACAGCCGTATTCGTCGCTAAGCCTAACCACCGATTGTCTACGCTCGCCTCCTCATCTCAAGTGTTACGAGTGACTTTCTATTTTTTACTAGTCCAAGCCGGTACGGTAAGTTTCACTTCACGTTATCTTATCTTAGATCCGCCCACCGTTAATTTTCCAGAAGTTTCAACCATATGTTCTTTACTTTCTCAAGGTACATCGTGGCTTGTACGTAATCTTCAGTACAAGCTCGGACGTTCTCGGTGAATGAGCTCTGCCAGTTTTGAGTATCAATTATAGTAGTGCATTCATTACGAGTAGGTGCAGTGCTATAGGTTGCATCGACCGTATCACGAGTGATTTTAAAGTGAAAAAGAAGACTGTTTTTTACGTGTTTTTTTGTGTGTGCCCGGAATGATGTCTTACAGAACCCAAGAGCAGCTCGAACCGTTCGCGGACCAACGCTTGATTTGGAGAAAAATGATGATACTGCGAGACGGTCCATTGGGAAGACGTTTCAGAACGACAACAATTCGTCCATCAGTTTTACCAATTGATCCTCGATTGGGGCTACGGTAGAGTTCCCGACCTCGAAGCTATTTTTGAACCCGAACAGCTGGAGCGTATTCTCTTCGACTGTACCGAATTCGTCTCAATGATGGGCGTTAATCCCAGGCTTTTCATCGTGGGAAAAGAAGTAATTGAATTCGTGTCTTTGAGCGGCTATAGACACGAGCCCGTCGTCGATGAACACGGCAAGCGATTGTTGAACCGTATAACACCATTGCACCTCTTGAGCGACTGTATGGATAAAAAATTGGTCAACCACTTATTCAGAGTTTACGACACGTTTGAAGCGAATTATATTAACGAGGAGACCGGTGTGACACACTTCCATGTGGCCTGCGCCGCGGGCCACGAAGACATCGTCAAAAATTTTTGGAGCTCGGAAAGGTCAATCCCAATTTAGTCGTGCCGAAAACGAAAGATACCCCATTACATTATGCTGTATCTTATTGCAATATACCGGTGGTAAAGTTGCTACTAAGATATGGCGCTGATCCAAGTGTTGCCAACGGGGATAGATGCACGCCTCTACATGTCACTTGCCAGACAACCAGCGAGGACGTCGTGGCGAGGATGCTATTCAAAATCAGCGACAGAAAGCTTGGACCCATACAGGTCAATGCTCGAGATAGCTTGGGCAACACGCCACTGCACTTGGCATTGAGACACGCGAAATTGGGTATAGACGTCGTAGCTGCTGCTAGCTAGAGGTGCCGATCCAAATGCAGCTGACGCTGATGGGTCGACGCCGCTGCACTCCATCTGCAAAAGGACTGTCTTTAACAAGAGTGGCTTTCTGAATCAATTTATCAAGATTGCACGACTTCAAAATCATAAATTGCGGTTCAACGCGCGGGACAATTCGGGCTGGACTCCGCTTCAATGGGCTGTTGCGAGTTTCGATCCGAAAACCGTGAAAGTTCTATTGGAGCAAGGCGCGGATCTTTACCGCTTCATTTTCCCCGCCGACTTGTTAAGTTTCTTCGGTGCGCAAATCCATCCGCGCAATAATTATTACAAATTGAAACTGGTATCCGGAGCTCTCGCCACCATTGAAATACTCGAGAGAAAAGGATACCAATGGGACCAAACCGATACCATGGCGATCATGAAATTTTTCGTCGATTACGAATTGGTCGAGAAAACGACAGACGATGACAAATCTTGGTTCAGCGACGAGTCATTCGTCCAAAAAGCAAAGACAATATGGGTGAAACAGGGTTTGTCGCTCTACGATCTCATCCAGCTACGACCCAAAGAGGCGGCGAAGTCACTCAGTTTCATGGACTACCACAGATTATCGTGCAAGGTTAATTCGTGGATGATCCTGTCCCCCGAGCGCATACGGGTATGCATACTTCATCTGTGCGAGATGATGTCGAGGAGATTTTTTAGATCCTTGACCGTGGAGTTGTTATACCCGCTAATACATTGTCGCCTGCCACTCGATCTGCGATATGATTTTGGATGATCTGAAGAACGAAGATATGTATTGTATTTGTTTGGCGCAAGCAGGTTAAAGTTTGCACGGTCATGAAGAATTTGTATTTTATTTTTGTTATTTTCATAATATCAATCAAATAAATTAATGTTAAAAAAAAAATTGAATTCATTGCACAATTCACAATTCTTCCGAGAAAGTGCGATGGATCTTATTCCTTGCGAAATGATCATCGAGGATTTAACGAACAAAGAATTGTATAATATTGTTTGGCGGCGCACCTCAAGTGATGAGCAAATATGTATTATTATCATGTCTAATGTTATTCATTATGTTGTATAATCTTCATGTCATTCAAATGAATGAATTAAAAAAATGAGTTCCCAAAATTTCTAATTGTATTTGTTTTTTGCCTTGATTCTGATTTGATTTCATTAAATTATTAAAAGAAGGATAACACCTAGCAGCTGGTTTTATAAAACTGATCATTAAAGTGTTTATAACTAGGAAATTTTAAATTTAACTTTTTGAATTTTCTGTATTCAATCTCCTTAATTCATTTCGCTTAGAAGCTGTAGATTTTTAATAGAAAAAATTATTCTTGTGACCTCAGTGTCGTACCAATTGGTTTTCTAAAGTATTGGCTATGACAGCTACTATAAGCAAGACCTACAATGAAGCCTTCTTATATTTTTATTAGCTAATACTGCTTTTATCTTAGAATTTGAGACTGTTTTTACTATTTTTGAGGTAGACTGCTTAAAGAAAGCTCTACAAAGGTGCAAACATTTTCCCTGTGGTAGTGGTTATACCCACACATGGACTAAAAAAGTGCTCCAACCTGGAATCTTTGGATCAAATGGTTTTCTTAGAATATTATAAGAATAAAAGGATAACCATTTAAAGAAAATCTTACAATTATTCATATAATATCACTTTAACTCGCTCTGTCACTTCTGACAATTGTTGTGGGTTATTCAATTTTGATTTTTTGCCATGTCTCTTGAAATCACTACACAATCTGCAATTCACTGCATTATTTATTATGGTCAGACAGTTTATAAGAAAATGAGTATACAAGTAGGCGTACTAATAGTGAAATTGAATTTCAAAGCTGGACTGACTCATGTAACAATAACAAGATAGGTTTAACTCATTGAATATTTGAAAAATAATTACCATTAGAACTAATGCAGTAAAACACATAATAACAATTTCTCCAAAGAATTTCAAATTGTATTCTTACTGTTAAAAATATCCCAGTACGCATAACAAACTTTTGACCATTTGGTATCTTTTTGTTCATTGAAAACCTTACATAATAAAAAGGTTCACTTCTGAACACTGAATATATCTTGTAATTGTACATACATAATCACAAATGTATTCTCACTATTATTATAGGTATGATAAATATTTCACAGTATTTTACACTTGAGAATTTTTACCACTTTTAACCATAAAACTTAAATACACAACTGAACATATACTTTACACTGATTTCATTTTAGTTATGGCACTTTTTTGGTGATCTACTGCTAATTCATATAGAGTAATAGAGTGCGCATTAAACTCAGTGTTTACAATTATGTCTTATATAGCGAGCTTGAGTGGCGCTTTAATCAGCCGGGCCTCGATCGGGCCGACGCCTGACAAATGACACATTAAACCAGGGATTGATTTACATTATTTAGGGCCAATTTGTCTAAAAAATGAATACAAAGACGATCAGAGCCATCGCCTAAATGATTTGAAAGACAATCGAATTTGTTCGAAATTGATGTACACTGATTGATTCAGAAAATCGACTGTATAGTTTAAATCATTCGAATTTAAAATTCTGATTGAAGCATCAAATTTGTTGAACTCCTAAGTGTGCATCATAATTTTGAAACGCATCGCGCTTATTATTAATAAAGTTTGCTTTTCTCGACAGCGCACTACATAATACGAATTCCTTTCGGGAAAATATTATCGACGCTCCGTCGAGCCGGCCAGGTCGCGCTTGATCACGAACACTTGTCATTTGCTTCAGCCCCCTTTTTCATACCTCTCTCTCTCTCTCTCTCTCTCGCCTCTCTCTCGTCTGCGTTTTCTCCAACTGCCGCACGGAGCACGCGATATTCGATATTCACGTTGGAGAAAAAACGAGCCAGAGAGAGAGAGAGAGAGAGAGAGGAGAGAGAGTATGAAAAAAGGGGCTGAAGCAAATGACAACCCAGTTGAAAAAAATTGCATGGATATCCACGTTGATTATCCACGTGGATTAGCTATCCACGAGGATTAGACATGGATACCACGCAGATCTGACAACGATTCCACGTGGATCATACATAGATACCACGTGGATCATACATGGATGGAAAAAAATTTTAAGTTGGTGATTTTTTAACTCTTCGAGGATCTTGGACTTGTTTCGCGAGCTCGCTGCAAGTATCCGCGAGGTTTTGTCGGTGAATCGCCGTGGATTTTAACTTCTCCACGTCGATAATTGATTAATCCACGAGGATTTTCGAGAAATCTTCGAGGATCTTGGACTTGTTTCGCGAGCTCGCTGCAAGTATCCGCGAGGTTTTGTCAGTGAATCGCTGGATTTTAACTTCTCCACGTCGATAATTGATTAATCCACGAGGATTTTTCGAGAAATCTTCGAGGATCTTGGACTTGTTTCGCGAGCTCGCTGCAAGTATCCGCGAGGTTTTGTCGGTGAATCGCCGTGGATTTTAACTTCTCCACGTCGATAATTGATTAATCCACGAGGATTTTTCGAGAAATCTTCGAGGATCTTGGACTTGTTTCGCGAGCTCGCTGCAAGTATCCGCGAGGTTTTGTCGGTGAATCGTCGTAGATTTAAGCTTGTCATGCCGATTAATGAATAATCAAGGAGGTACATTAAGGGATAAGTACGATTAAGGTCTTGGACAATAAAATCAATGTTCATTAAATAGCGTTTTTATATTATACACTTTTATTTTTTCATTCTTAATTATTGAACTTATGTGTAAATTGTTGTGTTTGGAATGTGGGACATATAAGACTTATTTTTTATTTTTACATGTACGCAAGGTTTTTCAATACGGCAGGTTGGTATTACCTCGATATTTTCACTAATACTAATTATTTTTATACTAGTACACATGTCAGAATAATTTTCTACGATTTCAATCTTTTTACACAGGATAAGTTCTTTTAAAGTTTCTTCGTTTATTATGAAGTGAATTATAGATATGTATTCGTTATCGCATGTCATAGCATAAGAATTATCAGATCTTCCTTCTGACCTTCGAACAGTGGCATACATGCAATTACTTTTAAGAAGTCTTTGGTAAGTAAAGCAATGCTCATCATCCAAATGAAACTGATTTACATATTGATCTTCTAATTTTCTTTTTTTTCCAAAGTATCTATTATTATCTATCTTAAATGATTTCGTTGTGATTCTTGAATCCAAATATTCAATAAAGGGTATAATAGGCGATCCTTGTAATGTTTTTACATATTTTTCAAAAATGATCAAACTTTGCTGTCGTGTTATGTGCCTACACATTTGACTTACCACTCCCTTTGCAGCGTGAACTACATTCAAAAGTTGTCCGTTTCCGTTTTCAAAAGGATAACCAAAATGTGACCAAAGTGGACCCCAATTAATCACACTTTGCGGAACGTGTACGAGTTGGTGAATATTATACGTCATAGCGTCTTTACCGTACAGCCGTTCAGTATCAGCGACAAAAAGTTTTATCAACATATTTGCTTGTCGTATTTCTTGCACTGATATTGAATCTTTCAGTAATAAATGAACTGATGACACTATGAGGGACCAGTGTTGCGCATACTCTTCCATTTCATCAAAATCTGATATAATCGGTAAACTGTAGTAAAGAAGCCAATTTTCCCATTCGCGTGATTTCCAATATTTTCTGTCATTAATGGAACGTGAAAATCTTGACAAATGTGACGGTGCTTTAATAGAATCAAGATAAGTATCTACTCTTTTTATTTGCCGTTCACTTAAACTATAAGGATTTCTCTTTGAACTGAACCAGTACTCGGAAAATTGTCGGACAACACCCAACGGTAGAACATGCATAAAATCTGGTACAAAACCTTCAATAATGTCGAATTGACTTAGTAATAGAAGGGGGGAAGCTGACTTGACTCCGAACACAATTCTACCTGTATTTATACCTTCTTCTGCAAAATCAATTGTATTTCTTATTGTTCTGCTTTGAACCACGTCTTGTCTCAACGGATATTTAATAGTGAACCCTTTTTCATGAAAAACTCTCGAACCACTGTCTAAACACCAATTACAACCGTAATATCCGTTAAATTGGATTATTCCCTGCATCGGAGCTCGTGCAACCGAGTCTACGCAACAACAAATCGCATAAACTTTTATATTTTTTATTTCGTTGTTAATGTTCATATTTAAACCTCCAGCTTCATTTGATAATTGATTAATTTTATCTACAAATATTTTTAACATGATGCTCATATCAGGTTTATTATGTCCAAACCACAACATATGACGAATGGGTTTGCTGTTTCTTGCATTTGCTGGTACTTCATTAGGCACTACATGTATTGGCCAAACACTAAATTTGGAACTTTTAAAAACTGGTGAGCCATCACTATTAAAAGTCAAGGATACGTATGATTTTTTATGACTTTCTGGAATGTTATTACGAAAATTTGAATACATTTGTCCATCATTAATATCTGTAAACTCGTTTCTTTCCTCGAAATCGTTCATTACTGTCATGTAATAGTCGTAGTTTACATTTATGCAATGCTCTAATTCCAATTTAAAATTGGAAACTACAAAAAATTCATTATAAGTAGTGTCCTTTACATTGACAGTGTGTTCACAATTCTCGCATTGTATTAAACGATCTTGAGACGAGTATGTACTTATATACATGAAACACTGTGGACACACACCATGAAACTCGAGCCCAGCAGTTGGGTAAAGCATCTTATCTAATTTGTATCTGGTATCGGGGAGTGCTTTAGTCCCAATACTTGTATTAAATAATTTGCATAAGTCAGCCACTGCACAGTTGGGTATTGCATATTTTTCGCTAAATTTAAGAATCCCTAATATTAATTCTGACTTACTCAAAATTATGTTACCATCAATGGGCTCATTAAATTCTTCTTTTCGTATTAAATTCTCGAGATAGGTAAATGGGGATTCTTCTCCATTAAAATTATTTTGATCGTAATCATCGCATTCAAAATCAGAGCTATCTTCGAATGCGTCATCAAAATCAACAATTTCTTCTATATATTCTAAAGTTTCATCGATACTGAAATCCTGAAAAATTAAGTTGCAATATGAATTATGAAAATGACAGAAATTATTATTTTTTTACCTCAACTATAACTTCTCGATCCAGCACTTCATCATCTAATCTTTCCCGATATAACTCAAGTTCTATAAAAATTAAGAAATATTTTGAAAACCTTATATATGATAAATATCTAACTATCTATATTTTAATATCTGATTTTATGGAAGAATTAAAAAATTATGAACCTTCATCGATTTGCATCCTTTCAGCGTTTATAGGTAATTGCTCTGGATCAGTAGAATCCAAGTTCAAAGTGGAATCATTACTGGAAAGAATACTCGCAGATGTACTTGACTCCGAATTCTCTTGACAAATCGATGATGTCGATTTCGTGCCTTCGCTGCAATCCAAAGTGCTTTCTCCTTCGGTTGCGACAATTGCTGCAATTTTTCCATAATATCACCATATTTTACGGATGATAGTAAATAAAATTCTATTAAAAATATAATAAACTTACTAGTATCAGTCTCGGAATTTGAATGATTTAAGCTGAAGGAACTGTCATTCACTATCAGTGGGCTGCTTGAGCCTGTATTGAATGTATGATTAGAGTTTTCATCACTCTATAAAAAACAGTATTACTCACATTTTATGTTTCATAATAATAAATTAAAAAATTAAGATTCATATCGTATAATAAAATATATTGAACGTAAAAATACGCTTACATTATTCGGGTCCATCGTTAAATCTTTTATGTGTCGATTAATTGCATGCAGTACGAACAATCTACCACGTGTTTTTTATATTTCTGGCTTTTCACAATTAATTTGTATTAATAAATTTTTTCAGACACTTATTTTTTTCTAACAAATATGTTCAAAATTGTAGTTCAGAAATAAGTTTAAAAAAAACAGTATAACAATACTTTACGTTTATAAACGATTAAGAGAACTTCAATATTTCGATTCTGAAAGGCTAATGTTTTCATGAATCACGTGGAGAAAGTATGTGCTCTGAAATCGTAGTCACGCCCCTTTTCTTGAATCATATATTGACATATAAATGTCGTTATATGATGGTGTTTGAAAGTAATAAAATTTAAAAGATTTTTTTAAGCGATATTATTATCATATTATCGATATATTATCAATTACTCAATATAATTGTAAATTACAATTTTAGAAATTCGAAAAAAACATTTTCGCCAAAGAAGTTTTTTATCTAGACGTATGTCAGAGTTATGTAAAAACATAGGTCACGTAGCGTTCAAGACAGTCAGCTTATGTTACACGTGTTCTGTGATTGTCGCTTACAATGACATTTACATAACTGTTGGTGTATGTGTATATACCTATAGTTCTGACCACGTGGGGAATTAACCGCCAAATTGTTGCGTGAACAATTCACGTTGATAAAAAAACGTTTGGCAAGCACGATTCATGTGCATTAAAACATAATATTTGATGAGATTGGCAAAATGGCAAAAGGAAAAAGAAAATCGAAATCAAAACAACCATCAACATCAAGGTACGTTTTTTATTCTTCTCTATGTTTAGCTTAGAATTTAGTGTTATATCGATATATCAATCCCCTATTTTTTTTATGCATAACCTCGAATTATGAAAATTGCTGTTTACAAATGTGTGCACTTTATGGAAATCAGCTTGTAATTTTTGAATTACAGCTGAGAATAAGGGAATATCTTTCTGTGTTACATTGTTTTTATATTTAAAGTTTGTGTATTTCCTAAAAAAGATTAATTTATTCTGATTACAATTTGACAAGGCATAACTTTATTGAATGATATGTACAGAATTTTCTTGTATGTACTGATTGCAATCAAAATTTTCAAGGTGAAATGTCATAGTTTATGTGTCATATTTGTTATATAAATCAATCTTGTGTATTAATCTTAGTGTTTGCAAGCTATGTTACTTTTATGAGGTTTCTTGCTTTAAATAGCTTATCAAAGTTTGTAATTATTATCCAATTTGCTAAAGTGACATGTTTTGCTTGTTTTAGTACATACTCGACTCAGTAGCTTAACGTATATCATGAATTATTATTACACAGAACTAGAGAGACTATATGTTTTGAAAAATAAACATTTTTTAAGGAAAATCTTGTACCAAATGAATCATTTTTAATTTCAGTACAAAAGCTCAATCAAGCAAGGTTTTAAATTATGCAAAGGTCAAGTTCATCGACGACAACTGCAAAACTACAATCGCTATCGACACCATTGATGAATTTAATAGTAATAATTGGCCTCGTCATAAGAATGACTTTGAGACTTGCAAAGTTTATACTTGTAATTACTCAGATGAGAATTATCCAGAGGAAAGAAAATATGGGATACAAATTGGTGGTTTTTATGGTAAGATGAATGAACTGATTTATTTTGGTTACGTTAATTGAGAAAACCATTCATTTCATTATTTTTTTTTATTCAGAAACAACAGAGGGAAGAGGCCATTTTCACCCACTAGAAGCCAGTATAATTGACAGATACTACGCTGCTGACAGTCCAACCCCAGATGAAGCTTTTGATAAAGAAGAAGCAGAAAACAAAATCAAAAAGAAGAAACAAGCTGTACGTATCATGATAATATTATTATTACTTATTATTACTTATTTGTTATTACTTTTATTTATCGTTTTAAATAATAATAACATACAATTGATTGTTAATTTTTATTCCAAATTTGCAGAAAACGAAACAAAATCAAGCTCTACAGGATCAAAGAAGCATTATAGCAAAATCCAAATTGTTAATAGAAAATGACAATTTGAAATTAAATTCATTGAATACTGAAGAAAGTAAAGTCAATTCATCTGATAAGTCCACAGTTAACAAAGTAGGTTCATGAACATTTTTTAAACTATGGTAAAATTGATATGAAATATGATGAGATGAAAAAATTCTGATGTCTGATTGATTCAATTTCAGGAGCAGAATAAAGCTAATGATGGGGGTAAGAACAAATCTTTCGGTGCTAATTCGTTCCAAAAATGTGAAAAAAGTTTTCAAAAAGGATTACAGTCTACTTCTCCTCTTCACAGGTCGTATTAAAAATAAGAATGTACTACTTCATGAAAGCTCTAGTGACGAAATGAGACACCATGAACAAGAAATAAAGCAAAATAAAAAGAAACTGAGCAAATTACAGAAAAAAAAATGAAAAAAAAACATTTGATTCATCAATCAGTAGCAGTTCAAGTGAAAGCGAGGAAATTATTATGAATAATTCTCCTCCAGAAGTAAGTTCACTTAGTTACATAAATAATAATTCATATCCTAGTCATCAATTTGTAATTAATGTAAATTTTTTTATCAGTCTCAAGATATTTCTTCGCAAAACCCAAAGGGTCAAAACAACTTCAGTCAAATGACATATAATTGCTTCACCACTCACAACAAAGTCGTTTGATACCGAAAAAAATGCAGGAACTCCACGAGGAGATTCTTTATCTTACTATGAAAGGAAAATACGTGATCTTGAATATAAATTATCTGATTGTCGACGTGAAAATGAAGATTTACACAGAATAATAGAAAAAAATAATCTGTTGTACAGAAATCTCAAGAAAAAATTAGATCTTGTATAACCATTAATCAACAAATGAAGCGAATTTTGAGTGGTGAAGAAATTGATGGTGAGTGAATAGAAAAAATTATTTCAAAAAGTTTTTTTACAAAACAATTTTTTTTTCTATACATTGCTTTTTAAAAAATATCTTTCATATTTCCTATTCTTTGGGGGACGGATGCCGTCACACCTCTGAATACCACAACTTTCTTTGCATTATATATTTAACAAATTTATTTTTCAGTCGATTCCCGAGATAATTTCTCAATAACAGATGAAAAATTTGGTCGTTCCAATTCAATTATCAGCAGTACACCTTCTAGTGAACTTACCTCTGATCGTTCAAAACGATCAGGTAAGGACAGCGGTATGGAAGATTCGGAGCCACCCGCGAAAAAGAAGAAAATAATTATATTTAATAAAAAAGTTCCTCACCTATCAGACAAATATAAAATTAAGTTCGGAACAAAAACTGAAGATCCAGACTCAAAAGTTACAGTAATGAATCATCTTTTGTATATATTTATATCAATTAGAGTTACACGAATTAATTTTTACTTTCATTGTACAGACTATGTATCTGCGTCATAACTATTCGATGAAATGCGATGACTGGACAACAACTATGAATTCAAAAACCGAAAGCATATTTTGTAAGAAAATTTTTCAATATTTTTACAATTCAGATCAGTTGAAAAGAATTTGTGTAAAACAAATTAGTAAAAAAAATCCTATACTGACGCCGAATGGCGTAAACGCAAAAGAAGAGATTACTGAAGAATTTCACGATATGACAAAAAGTAAGTACAATCTGTCAAATATAACATATCTGTTTTCATTATTTGTAGTTTTCTCTTTATTAACATTCAATTTTTTTTTCAGAATGTTTAGAGTATTATATAAAAGAGACGAATAAAGATATCTCAAACACCCTGCTTCATAAAAAATTAAGTAAAGTAGGGCACTATTTTAGTGAGCATATAAGATATATTATTAATAGAGACGAAAAAAAGTCTAAAAACAAATGATATGAAAGTATTCGGTGTATCATCTTTATAGAACATTATTTTTCCTGAATAAATGTATTTTTAATACTTTAATACTTAATGATGATTATTACTAACATATAAAAATACACTAAATTATGTCCTTGATTCTCCAACAATTAGATCAGCATCAAATCCAACGACAATGATTTTTTGCAGAAATCCTAGGAATTTGTTTGAAAATCTGCGTGGATCTTTCTACATCCACGAGGATTTTAGCAAAAATCCTCGTGGGTTGATCAAAAATCTGCGTAGATTTCTGGTCAATCCACGAGGGGTTTCGTGGAAATCCTCGTTGATTGCTTAAAAATCATCGCGGAGGTTCAAAAGTCTACGAGGATTTTAGCAAAAATCTTCGTGGGTTGATCAAAAATCTGCGTAGATTTCTGGTCAATCCACGAGGGGTTTCGTGGAAATCCTCGTTGATTGCTTAAAAATCATCGCGGAGGTTCAAAAATCTACGAGGATTTCAGCGAAAATCGTCGTGGGTTGATAAAAAATCTGCGTAGATTTCTGGTCAATCCACGAGGGGTTTCGTGGAAATCCTCGTTGATTGCTTAAAAATCATCGCGGAGGTTCAAAAGTCTACGAGGATTTTAGCAAAAATCCTCGTGGGTTGATCAAAAATCTGCGTAGGTATTATGTCAATCCACGCGGTTTAGCCACGTAGACAATTTATTTAATCCACGTGGTATCCATGTCCGATCCACGTGGTATCAATGCTTGATCCTCGAGGTATCTATGTATGATCCACGTGGAATCGGTGTGATAATCAACGCGGATATCCATGCAATTTTTTTCAACTGGGAAGTGTTCGTGATCAAAGCGCGACCTGGCCGGCTCGAGCCGGAGCGTCGATAATATTTTCCCGAAAGGAATTCGTATTATATGTAGTGCGCTGTCGAGAAAAGCAAACTTTATTAATAATAAGCGCGATGCGTTTCAAAAATTATGATGCACACTTAGGAGTTCAACAAATTTGATGCTTCAATCAGAAATTTTAAATTCGAATGATTTAAACTATACAGTCGATTTTCTGAATCAATCAGTGTTCGAACAAAATTCGATTGTCTTTCAAATCATTTAGGCGATGGCTCTGATCGTCTTTGTATTCATTTTTTAGACAAATTGGCCCTAAATAATGTAAATCAATCCCTGGTTTAATGTGTCATTTGTCAGGCGTCGGCCCGATCGAGGCCCGGCTGATTAAAGCGCCATCTCAAGCTCGCTATATGAGACATAATTGTAAACACTGAGTTTAATGTGCACTCTATTACTCTATATGAATTAGCAGTAGATCACCAAAAAAGTGCCATAACTAAAATGAAATCAGTGTAAAGTATATTGTTCAATTGTGTATTTAAGTTTTATGGTTAAAAGTGGTAAAAATTCTCAAGTGTAAAATACTGTGAAATATTTATCATACCTATAATAATAGTAAGAATACATTTGTGATTATGTATGCACAATTACAAGAATATATTCAGTGTTCAGAAGTGAACCTTTTTATTATGTAAGGTTTTCAATGAACAAAGATACCAAATGGTCAAAAGTTTGTTATGAGTACTGGGATATTTTTAACAGTAAGAATACAATTTGAAATTCTTTGGACAAATTGTTAATATTTGTTTTACTGCATTAGTTCTAATGGTAATTATTTTTCAAATATTCAATGAGTTAAACCTATCTTGTTATTGTTACATGAGTCAGTCCAGCTTTGAAATTCAATTTCACTATTAGTACGCCTACTTGTATACTCATTTTCTTATAAACTGTCTGACTATAATAAATGCAGTGAATTGCAGATTGTATAGTGATTTCAAAAGAACCGTTATTACTGGCAGATTCGAGTTAATAAGAATGGTGATGTTTTGTTATGTCCGAAATTTCTGTCTAAATGATCCGTGAAGACTTTAACGGTATTGAATAAATCAGGCGAAAAATGAGGTGCCGCACATACGAGATGGCGATACCTGCTAGTTATCGAGCCTTGACGTGACTCAATGCATTACCACGTCACACTTTTTGCGCTGTCAGATCAGATGAGAGAATCAAAAGTCGTAAACAAACATTTGAAAAAGATTCAGCTGTACGAAGACCATTTAGGACTGTGATACGGTCGTTGTGTATTCCATTGTAAAATACTTGCTCTTTCCTCATGTTTTGCTGCTAGTTGCTCGTATCAAATCTTATGAGATCATGATCATTTTTCGGGGGAAAAGTAAGGGGCCGGACATACGAGATGGCGATACCTGCTAGTTATTGAGGCATGACTTGACTCAATGCATTACTATTGACACTCTTTTTACGCTGTCGGATCAGATAAGAGAATCAAAAGTCCTAAACGATCATTTGAAAAAGTTTCGGCCGTACAAAAACCATCTCGGTCAGTGATACAGTCGTTTTGTATTTGATGGAAAAATGCTTGCTCCTTCCTTATGTTTTAGTGCTGGTTGCTCGTATAAAATTTCATTTTATCATGATCATTTTTCAGTCGAAAAGTGGGGTGCCGTTCATACAAGATTGCGATATCTGCTAGTTATTTAGTCTAGAAGTGACTCAATGCGTTACTATTGTCACAGTTTTCGAGTTGTCGGATCAGATGACAAAATCAAGGGGCGCAAATTATCATTTGAAAAAGATTCGGCTGTACGAAGACCATCGAGGTGAGTGATACAGTCGTTGTGTATTTCAGGGCAAAATGCTCGCTTTTTCCTTGTGTTTTAGTGCTGGTTGCTCGTATAAAATCTCAAGGGATCATGATCATTTTTCAGGCAAAAAGTGGGGTGCCGCACATACGAGATGGCGATACCTGCTAGTTATTTAGACTAGAAGTGACTTAATGCATTACTATTGTCACAGTTTTCGAGTTGTCGGATCAGATGACAAAATCAAGGGGCGCAAATTATCATTTGAAAAAGATTCGGCTGTACGAAGACCATCGAGGTGAGTGATACAGTCGTTGTGTATTTGATGGAAAAATGCTTGCTCTTTCCTTATGTTTTAGTGCTGATTGCTCGTATAAAATCTCAAGAGATCATGATCATTTTTCAGGCGAAAAGTGGGGTGCCGCACATACGAGATATTGATACCTGCTAGTTATTGAGTCCTGACGTGCTTCAATGCTTGACTTTTGTCACACTTTTTGAGCGGTCGGATCAGATGACAGAAGCAACTGTCCTGAACCATCATTTGAAAAAGATTCAGCTGTACGAGACCATTCGGTCAGTGATACAGTGGTTGTGTATTTGATGTCAAAATGCTTTCTCTTTCCGCAAGTTTAAGTGCTGGTTGCTCGTATAAAATCTCATGAGATCATGATCATTTTTCAGGCGAAAAGTGAGGTGCCGCACATACGAGATTGCGATACATGCTAGTTATTGAGTCCTGACGTGACTCAATGCTTTACTATTTTTACACTTTTTGAGCTGTCAGATTAGATGAAAGAAGCAAGTGTCGTAAACCATCGTTCGAAAAGTTTCTGCTGTACGAAGACCATTTAGGTCAGTGATACAGTCGTGTTGTTTTTGATGGCTAAATGCTCGCTCTTTCCTCATGTTTTATCGCTTGTTACTCGTATAAAATCTCATGAGATCATGATCATTTTTCAGGCGAAAAGTGCACTGAAAGCAGTTTCACGGCGCAGTCTCATGAATCCCCTTATGCTGGCGCTCTGATTCTCGCATCTGTGTTTGTCATGAACTCACGGCGCTTAGCCGTGAATCATGCGAAACAGGCATGAATTCACGTGTTTGAAGTACGGCGCTATTGTCTCGGCAGCAGTGTGAATTTTTACGGCGTCCACGTGCCAAGTTTTTGCTCGGAAGGCTGTACTTTGATTTTGAGTTGCATAGGTAGTGAACGTTTTATTGCTCAAGGTGTTGTGTCGTAATATTCATAACTTTTTTGACAACTTAGTGTATATATGTTTATAAAAAAATGGACACATTTTTTGCGAGATATAGCAATCTCAAGGATTCAGCTGCACTATTTGAGGGTAAGTTATAAAAAAGGTTATGTTTTTCTCAATGATATGGGTTGAAAATAACGGTTTTTTTTATCATCGTAGATGTGCATAAGGACCTATTTTTATCATAGAAGATTCTGAACTTTCTGAAATATTAAAACACGTTGATGAGGAGCTTAAAAAAGATTTCATTTGTAAATACAAACTGGAAAAAAGCTTACTAGCTAATCAACGTAGTAGTAGCATAGACGGTCAATTCATTGAAGTTTTAGATAGTAGAAATGCTGTTATAAATATAAATAAAAGCTTGGATAATGTAGAAGAAAGTGTTAATACTACCAATACTGTAGCAGCAACAGTTGACGTTAATGGTACTTATAAAATCAAATAAATATTTTGTTTCAAATTTTAAATCAAGATTGAGTATCTTATTAGTATTTACATTTATTTACAGAATTCAAATTTGTTGAAAATGAACTTTATTTTATATTGTTCAATGAAAAGTCAGGAGCCGGCAAACTTGTACTTGATAAGTACTGTCATAGAAGAAAATTAGACAGATATAGATTGAAGGATATTGTTCTAATGCACTACATGTACAAAAATCAAATTAATCATCAGTGCGTGTAACTTTGATATATCTTAAAGCTATTCTTGCAGTATATTCTTTGACTCCTTTCTCTTTTTCTTTTCTGCTTATGAAGTAATTTCATTTGTCTAATCTTTCTCACACTTATTTTTCATTTTATGTTTATTTATAATATATTCATTAAAAACTTGTGCATCTGACTCAATTTCATTAATGATTTTTACAGCATAAGTTGTGACACTTTTTTGAAGATTACTGCACTAGTGGAATTATTTCCTACAGAGAGCGTGCCTGAAATCTATTACCAGATATATAGAGAAGCAAAACTCACCGGTGGAAAAAATGCCAAAGGATTGCTATATAATCATTACAACGACTTAAAGGAAGAGTTTACCGAGGCAGGTTGGATGACGCATAGGAAACCTGATGAAAGCAGTTCAGAGGTTGTTAATGAGGACATTGAAACAGGTATTTTGCTTAATCCCAGTTCATCTTGAACATTGTTTAAATTGAAAACTTTCATACATATTTTTTTTCAGAAAATCCTTTTCCATACATTGAAATTTTGTGCGTTGATACAAACGAAAGCAACAACTTAATTAAAGTTGGCAAAGAGTGGTCAAACCAATTTTTGGATAGGTATGAAAAACTATCCCAGATTCGCATATGTAAGGGAAATTTTCAAGAGTATACTGTCTCTTTCTGGAACTATGTGGAACATTATAAATGTTTAAAAACATCTCTGGTTACTTCATTAGTGAGTATATTTTCCTCATTGTAAAATATATATTTATTTTATCAAACACTCAAATGCTCATGATTTAAAGGTTTCAAATAAATTTTTTTTTAGCTTTTGGAAGATTCCAACCAAATTATTGATATTTTATTAGAAAAAAATATCATTGGTCCTGATTTTGATAGTAAGGAAGATCATCTATTCAAAAAACTATGGCCTGAAACTGCTCAAAAAATAATTCAGTATTGCAAAAAATCTCAAGTTATTGAGATTACAAATTTTAAACATAATAATCAAAAAATATTACTCAAACGTAAGTAGTTGAATGAATATCAGAGATATTTTCTGATTCTTTTTTTTCATGAACGTTTTATTTAGTTACAGATAAGCAAACTCAAACCCTGGCTTTGTTGCTGATACCTCTTTGTATACAGTTTGCTAAAAAATTTACTAACGAAAACAACATTACCATTGAGGCCACAAAATCAGATGTGTTTTCTGCATTCATTTTACATATCCAAAAGGAAGAGGATTTAAGTATTGAAGTATCCAATTTGGAAGAGCGGCTGCAGGTGTTACAATTGAAAGTATACCCTATTTTAATTTTTTGCGGACCTTATAAAGATATAAACAAAGCTTTTCTACAGATACACGGTAATATCATAACTTACGACGACCCTTTAAATGCGTTCGATACGTATTTTAAATGTTTATTTGCTTTAAGAGCGTGGTGTCCCCTGTGTGAACACGTATGGAGTTTTTTTCAACATTATGTTTATAGATTACCAAAAAACTCTACTCCTTTCATTAACAGTACCATTCATTTCTGTGCCTCTAAATTCAAAGATACGTTGAATAATTCTAAAGCTTCAAAAGTTTAGTTTTTCAAGTTATAAAAGTATACTATTAATAGTTATAGTAAACTTGTGATTTTAAAGGCTGTTTGGTCATTTATACTTAAATTTATAAGAATTTATAGACATTTAGTTGCCATTGTTCATTATTACTTTGTTTGTAATAATTTAGAAACATGAAGTTACTCTCAATGCATATTCATGTCATTTATATTGCATCTATATGGAGAACCTTCTTTAACTAGGATTAGTAGATAAAACAATTCAATTTTTTCAACGTTTTTTCTGTAAAATTTTCCTACCCTCATTAAAAAATGATATATTTGAAGTTTTAGAGAAAGAAAAAATTAGTAATGAGGCCAATATTAACTTAAACAATGTTTTTGAAGAGCATTCTGGCATACTCGATCATTTGAGTAGTGAGACAAAGCGTTTTAATCTTTTATTTACAGAATATAAAATAGATATAACCCATACCGAGTGGATGAAGATAGGAAAATACTACGAAAAAACGTTTATTAATGGTCGTGAAATTTATAAAAAAATTATTATGTACGGCTCTTGGATGCCGTTGCGCGTGAGTTTAAAACTATTTTTAGAAATACTTGGAATGTTGGAAAATATTCGTGATTATATAATTGAATTAACAAAGGAAAACACATTTATAAGAAATCCCATGCAAGCACGCTTGTGGAAAAAAGTATATGAGCCATTGTTCAAAAAGGAATTCGTTTTGCCAATTTATATATACTATGATGATATCGAAGTAGGGAACCCACTTAGTAGTCACGCAGGAGTCAATAAATTTGGTGCAGTTTATTCCTCACTTGCTTGTCTTCCTCCTGAAATAGCATCGCGTCTCGATTCTATATTCTTCACTTCACTCTGTTATGTAGATGACATAAAAAATTCTAATAATGCAGATATTTTTGAAAAATTAGTCGATGAGTTAAACTTTTTATCAACAGAAGGAATCACTGTAATAACAGAGAAAAAGACAATAAATGTCAAATTTCAGCTTCTCATGATAGTGGGTGACAATAAGGGTTTAAATGAAATTTGTGGTTTTGTTCGAGTTTTAATACTAATTATTATTGCAGAGTGTGTAAAAATCACGAGGAAAGTAAATATGAATGCAGTGAAAATGAATTCTGCCTTCGAACGAAAGACAATTATTGCGAAGATGTAAAAAAAAAAGATTTTCGATTGACTGGAATAAAAGAAGAGTGCGTTTTCAATAAAGTACCTAATTTTCATATTATGCAAAATTATTCGTTCGATATGTTACATGATGTTCTTGAGGGAGTTTGCTCCTACACCTTACATAGCGTATTCCATTTTTATATTTATACAAAAAAATCATTCAGTTTAAAAGACTTAAATAGTAGAATTCAAAACTTTAAAATCAAAAATTTGACGAGCAATATTCCTCCTGAAATTACAGAGACTCGATTGAAAACGTAATCCACTTTAAAAATGTCTGCTGCAGAAACTCTGTACATCATAAGATACATACAATTGATGATAGGTGACTTGGTAGAGAAGAAAGATGAACAATGGCAACTAATTATACTTTTAAGGCAAATCGTAGATATTGTAACGTCAGATTCCATATGTAAAGAAGATGCATTTATTCTTATGAATCACGTTAAAAATTTCAATTCATTGTATGTAAAATTTTTTGGAGAACTGAAACCAAAGTTTCACTTTTTAACGCACTACGGAAGATTGTTATTGGACTATGGACCATGTATGCAGTATTCAACAATGCGATTTGAATCAAGGCATCGGCCTATAAAAGCATCATCGGTTGCGTCAAATTGTAAAAAAAATCTCCTACATACAATTACTGTAAAAAAAAGTTAAAATTTATTGAGTTCATCACAATTCAGGATTTGCAAAGATTACTCCATTCATTATAAAAGAAAATGAATATTTTTCAACTCTTGAATTTTATAATTTCAATGGAATAAAATATAGAAAGGATGACTTTGTAGTTGCAGAATTGTCCAAAGAGAACATATTGATTGGAAAAATAGTTAAAATTATTAAAGTCAAAAAAAGTATTTATTTTACTTTAAAAATGTACGAGGTCGTAGCTTTAGTTCGCATTACTATGGTTATATTGTACAACGAAATTGTTGGCAAGATAAAAGCGTAAATTTTAAAAATATTTGTAAAGTTCCCCCTGAAACTTGCGTAGTACGTAATGATTTCACCCTCATTGCTTTCAAAAATTCTTTGTAAATTTATTATTTAATAAAAAATTGTTTTATCAACCATATTAGTTTTTTATTATACAAGCGGGATGGCATATAGTTGCAGCACGTGGGACTGGACTATTTTACTATTAACATTCATGTAAATCATCATTAATCGATTCACGGCTCTCATCCGTGAGTCCTCAGACTCTCGCGACATGACTTCATAGCTCTGGCACATTATTCAGGGCTGAGCGCCGTGAGTTCATGACAAACACAGATGAGAGACTCACAGCGCCAGCATAGGGGGATTCATGAGACTGCGCCGTGAAACTGCTTTCAGTGTGAGGGGCCGCACATACGAGATGGCGAAACCTGCTAGTTATTGAGGCATGACGTGACTCAATGCATTACTATTGTCACTCTTTTTGAGCTGTCGGATCAGATGAGAGAATCAAAAGTCCTACACGATCATTTGAAAAAGTTTCGGCCGTACAAAGACCATTTAGGTCAGTGATACAGTCGTTGTGTATTCCATTGCCAAAACTCGCTCTTTCCTATTTTTTGCTGCTAGTTGCTCATATCAAATCTTATGAGATCATGATCATTTTTCAGGCGAAAAGTGAGGTGCCGCACACACGAGATTGCGATACCTCCTAGTTATTGAGGCATGACGTGACTCAATGCTTTACTATTGTCACAGTTTTCGAGTTGTCGGATCAGATGACAGATTCAAGGTTCGTAAACCATCGTTAAAAAAGTTTCTGCTGTACGAAGACCATTTAGGTCAGTGATACAGTCGTGTTGTATTTGATGGCTAAATGCTCGCTCTTTCCTCATGTTTTATCGCTTGTTACTCGTATAAAATCTCATGAGATCATGATCATTTTCCAGGCGAAAAGTGAGGTGCCGCTCATACAAGATGGCGATATCTGCTAGTTATTGAGTCTAGAAGTGACTTAATGCATTACTATTGTCACAGTTTTCGAGTTGTCGGATCAAATGACAAAATCAAGGGGCGCAAATTATCATTTGAAAAAGATTCGGCTGTACGAAGACCATTGAGGTGAGTGATACAGTCGTTTTGTATTTGATGGAAAAATGCTTGCTCCTTCCTTATGTTTTAGTGCTGGTTGCTCGTATAAAATTTCATTTTATCATGATCATTTTTCAGTCGAAAAGTGAGGTGCCGCACATACGAGATGGCGAAACCGGCTAGTTATTGAGTCTTGACGTGACTCAATGCTTTACTATTTTTACACTTTTTTAGCTGTCAGATTAGATGACAGAAGCAAGTGTCGTAAACCATCATTTGAAAAAGTTTCGGCTATACGAAGATCATTTATTCCAGTGATAGAGTCGTTGTGTATTTGATGTCAAAATGCTCAATATTTTCTCATGTTTCGCTAAAGGTTGCTCGTTTTAAATCTCATGAGATCATGATTATTTTTCAGGCGAAAAGTGAGGAAAGGCACATACGAGATGGCGAAATCTGCTTGTTATTAAATCCTCACGTGACTCAATGCATAACTATTGTCATACTTTTTGAGCTGTAAGATCACATGACACATTCAAAAGTCGTAAACCATCGTTCAAAGAGAGGGCTTCGGCCGTACAAAGACCATATAAGTCAGTGATACAGTCGTTGTGTATTCCATTGTAAAATAATTGCTCTTTCCTCATGTTTTAGTTCTGGTTGCTCGTATAAAATCTCATGATTCAAGATCCTTTTTCGGATGAAAAGTGGGGGCCGCACATACGAGATGGCGATACCTTCTAGTTATTGAGTCCTGACGTGACTCAATGCATAACTATTGTCACACTTTTCCAGGTGTTAGGTCAGATGATAAAAGCAAGTGTTGTAAACCATCACTTGAAAAAGATTAGGCTGTACGAAGACAATTCAGTTCAGTGATACAGTCGTTGTGTATTTGATGGCAAAATGCTCGCTCTTTCCTCATGTTTTAGTGCTGGTTGCTCGTATAAAATCCCATGAGATCATGATAATTTTTCAGGCGAAAAGTGAGGTACCGCACATACGAGTCGGCGATACCTGCTAGTTATTGAGTCTTGACGTGACTTAATGAATTACTTTTGTCACAGTTTTCGAGTTGTCGGATCAGATGACAGATTCAAGGGTCGTAAACTATCGTTCAAAAAGATTCGGCTGTACGGAGACCATTCAGGTCAGTGATGCAGGCGCTGTATATTTGATGGCAAAATGCTCGCTCTTTCTTCATGTTTTCCTACAGGTTGGTCGAATAAAATCTCATGAGATCATGATCATTGCGATGATCGTATTTTCGCGCCGAATTTTTGAATGCGCATATCGCGACGCGAAACACATGGTTACACAGTAAACAATGTGCGCGAACAGATCGCGATGCTACGCGCCGCGGAAGAGACGCCGACTCGCACGTGAGAGAAGACTTACGTGCGAGCGACAGTTTTAATCCAGAAGTAATCACAGCAACATGGACCAGGGCTCAAGAGCTACTTCGACTCGTGCGTAAGTTGGTGCAATTTCTCGACGAGACGAGGCAGACGAAATTCCACCTTGGAGCCGTCCGACCCACTGTGTGTTGGGTGGTGTCGTGCCAGTGCGTCGAGGAATCGCGGATTCGTATTATTTCGAGGAAACTAGAGTTCGCGTGTGTGCTAGCTTGTTCGCGAGTAGATTCACCCGAATTGCCGAGAGAAAACGCGAGAATTTATCCCGTTTATTCCAGGTAGCCGCCCCACGACGCGCCCCCTTATTCATTATCGCAAAGCAATAAACATGTGTATACTTCGGCGAGAGTTCTGATGTGGAATGTCTCCGTTAAATAAAATTAATATTCAAGCTGCCAAATAAAATATATCTCTGCTCATTTATTTACTCCTTTCACCATTCTAGGGTCACGAAAATTATAACAGAACCTTACATTTGGCACCCGAGTAAGGACCTTACATAGGCTTTACAACCTTACATCATTTTTTAGGCGAAAAGTGAGGTGCCGCATATACGAGATGGCGATACCTGCTAGTTATTGAGTCTTAACGTGACTCAATGCATTACTATTTTGACACTTTTTGAGCGGTCGGATCCGATGACAGAAGCAAGTGTCGTAAACCATCATTTGAAAAAGTTTCGGCTTTACGAAGACCATTCAGGTCAGTGATACAGTCGTTGTGTATTTGATTGCAAAATGCTCGCTCTTTCCTCATGTTTTAGTGCTTGTTGCTCGTATAAAATCTTATGAGATCATGATCATTTTCAGGCGAAAAGTGAGGTGCCGCACATACGAGATGGCGAAACCGGCTAGTTATTAAGTCCTCACGTGACTCAATGCATAACTATTGTCATACTTTTTGAGCTGTAAGATCACATGACAGATTCAAGGGTCGTAAACCATCGTTCAAAAAGTTTCGGCCGTACAAAGACCATATAAGTCAGCGATACAGTTGTTTTGTATTCCATTGACAAATACTCGCTCTTTCCTCATGTTTTTCTGCAGGTTGCTCGTATAAAATCTCATGAGATCATGATCATTTTTAGAGAGAGGATGCGTCTTCGCATACACCAAGTCTCCGGGTTTGATGAGAATTTTCTTTGGTGCGACGCTTGCGTATTTGGCCTGGTACTTGGCCTGTTTGAGCTGGGCTTGGGTGACCCTGAGATGTTGCTGCTCGGTTGCAGTGGCTTGTAACTGCAGCTTCCAATCGCCAGGACGACTTAGCTCTTTGCCTAGCAGCAAGTGGGCTGGGGTCACGTCTGTTGCTGAGCTCTGCCGACCTCGCAAGTCGTAGAAAACTGAGGGTAGTTTGAGGTCCCACTGGTTGTGTTGTTCGCCCATCAGGTGGAGACGCAAACCCTTTTTGATCTCCTGATTGCGTCGTTCGGTCGGTTTAGCTCTTGGCAAATAGATGGCTGTGGTTTAGAGTCGACACTGCCATTTCTCGCATGCCTGCTTTTATGTGAGACTGCTGAATTGTGGACCGTTGTCGCTAAGTATGGATTGCGGGTATCCCCATCTTCCGAACACTTCTTCCTCCAGAAGTTTCACCAGCTTTGGCGTATCTGACGCTGTCATGGCGAACGCCTCGGTCCACCAACTGAACAAGTCAGTGACTACGAGAATGAATCTCTTTCT
This sequence comes from Trichogramma dendrolimi, assembly GCA_034770305.1. NCBI lineage: Eukaryota > Metazoa > Arthropoda > Insecta > Hymenoptera > Trichogrammatidae > Trichogramma > Trichogramma dendrolimi. The sequence goes on along the minus strand of JAPMIB010000170.1, from coordinate 205,684 downwards.
GCGGGCTGTGATCGGGTAGGGACCCATGAAGTCGACTGCGATGATCTTCCATGGCTCTGTGCGCTGGTGAGGCCGCATATCTGTTGGACTGGCTTTTGCTTTTTTTCCACAAGCGCAGATTTTGCATAGTTTAACGTGTTCTCGCACGGAATGGGACTGACTAGGCCAGTGGAAGCGAGTGGCGATACCTCGTATGGTTTCATCCTAACCGGGATGTCTAATCTGGTCGTGGAACTCAAAGAGCACTCTCTTTCGGCTGGAGAGCGGTACAGTGAGTCGCTTTGATTTCGTATGAGGTTCCTCGTACCAAAGCGCACCTTCTTCTAGCTGGATGACATTCTCGTCGTGTTGCTGGTTGCGAATTATTTCCTCGATGAGTGGTTCAGCAACCTCGACCATCAAGAGTTGTGGCTTAGTTGGAGAATCGGGGCTGGGCGCGCTTTCAGGAGGCATCATTCGGTCGATGTCCTCAAGTTCATCGTGAAATCCGAGAGGATTTCGGGACAACATGTCTGGGAGCTTGTTGTCTTTGCCAGCACAATGTCCGATGGTGAACTGAAACTCTTGCAAGAGTAGAATCCATCGTAGCAGCTTGTCTCTTGTCTCCTTGAACCGATCAAGCTAAATGAGCGTTTAGCTGTCGGTGCGGAGAGTGAACGGTGCATCCTCGAGGTAATGTCGGAACTACTTTATGACCCAGATCACGGCTAAGCATTCCTGCTCGTTGCAGTGATAGCGTTGTTCGGTTGGCGTGAGTTTGGCGCTGGCATACGCGATGATGACTGGTTGTTGGTCGGGGCGCTGCTGGAGCAAGACTGCTCCAATTCGAACACCACTGGCGTCTGTTTGGAGGATAAACCGCTGGCCGGGAGAAGGACGAGATAAACTGAGTGGTCCTTTGGATCTTTCCTTGACCTTTTCAAAAGCTTGCTGAGTCTCTGAGGTCCAATGAAGCGTTCGCTTCTTGAGCAACCCAGTTAGAGGAGCCAGACTAGTTGCTAAGTCCTTCACATACTCGTGCAACCAGTTGCAGGGGCCGACGAAAGATTGCAACTGCCTGATGGTGGTGGGAGGCGGAGTTTTTTGCAGTTCTCTGAGGTAGTCACTTTTCGCCTCGTTTCCCTGGTCGGTTACGTAGCTGCCAAGGTATTCGAGTTGGCTCAACCCGATCTTTAGCTTCTCGGGGCAGCAGGTTAGGTTGTGAATACTTAATCTCTTCAACACCAAGGCTAGGTGATGGAGGTGCTCCTCGTATGTTTTGGAATGGATTATTATGTCATCAAGGTAGCAGATGCAAAATTTTCCAAGATACTCAGTTAGGACTTCTTGAGCCATAAGTCGCTGAAAGGTTCCAGATCCCCCTTCAGTCCAAACAGCATAACGTTAAACTGGTAAGTTCCTCCCGAAAGTGTTGTCACATTACGCGAGCATGATGATAAAATAATAAAAGACAATTAAAGTACTTCCGCGTAATGTAACGATTTACTGTAGCACACATGTTCGGGAGTTATTTATATCGCTACGATCTAAAGATTTCATTAGACTGCAATAAAATTCTGATTTTAGAAATATAAAAGGTAGCGTGAGAAATAAGGCATGGTGGTCACCCGATAAAATCAGTCTGGAAGTAAAGAAACGTGAGTCCGCAGCCATAAACTCAATCTAAAACTAAAAGTATAATTTTTTATAACGCCGAAATAAAAATATGAATTAATTAACACATTAACTGAGATGAGGCCATGTGCTCAGCTGATCAAATAAGCTGACCATGTGGGACGGTTATAAACTAATAAAAGTCTCATTTTTATCTGAATTCATTTAAATGGACCAGAACACTCGGTAATAAACGATGCCATCATGCCACTTAATATCAGACTACACATGGTCTGTTATGATCAATATGCAGTCCGATGGGTCACGCGAGTCAGAATTATCTCACAGTCTTATGGTAAAGTTGGAAGTAGAAAGGACCATCTAAAAGCTAGAACGGTGAGTGGGGATGAATCTTAGTTACATAAATAGGCTGCATTTCCATGAGATCGGCCTGGTTACCCAGAGACAGCCGCCCGTACAGAACTGTGCCAGTGACTAAAAATCTCAGAATCTTACAAAATCTAAGTCAAGTTTAAAAGTTATTCACGAGTATATGAAGTACTAGAGTCATCATTAAAAGTTAAAGTATAAATAGTTTTTTTTGGGGAATTAAACTCTTTGCTACGAGGTGCTCAAGTGTTTCCAGCTATCTTGAGAAGATCATCGATTCTCCATCGTCCGGGGCAGCGTACGAGAAGGGAATCATCAAGTCAAGAGGAAGCCAGCCTTGTAGTGTGTGTGTGTTTCAGAGTCGAGTTAAATAAATTAATGTAAGTCATTTTAAAAATTATACAAATTTGTCAACGTGTTATTATTTCAACCCAACTCCTAACCACTTCTGTGATAAAGAAAACATAATTAATAATCTATGTAATATTCGTTAATTCGGATGTTACAGTGTCGAGAAAGTGGTTAGCGGCTTGGAGCGTTGGGCAAGGGGTACTTGCCAGTATCCGGACTTCAGGTCCAGAGTAGAAAAGACCTTGGAATCTCTGAGTTCTTTGAGAGTATCGCTGATGCGGGGAATTGGCTGGGCACTATGTTCCGTCAAGCTGATCAGTCGACGATAGTCGATGCAGAAACGCCATGTCCCATCTTTTTTCTTGGCGAGAACAATTGGAGAGGAATAAAGTGAAACGCAAGTTTCGATGATGCCCTGGTCAAGCATGCCCTTGACTCGATGGTCAATTTCGAGTTTTTTTTCGTCAGAATATCGGTAGGGTGGTAAACGGAAAGGAGTGGGATTGGTAAGTCGGATTTCATGCCGGATACTCGTGGTTCGAGTGAGTCTGACTGGGGTTGGTGTGAGAATGTGAGAATGGCTTCTTAACATTTCACGGACTTCCCTCTGGCACTCCTTTGGAAATCCGTTTTCCAAATCTATGTGGCTGGAGAGTTTAGGAGTTGATCCTTGTTGTGGAAGGAGTGGAATGGTGCAGCGAAGTTTTTTCCCGAGGTGGACCACATCCTGGTAGAGGTCCACAACTGCTCTTTCCTCACGGAGCCAAGCTAGTCCGAGAATGAAAGGTCTTCTTAAGTCTGGGGCCACGAAGACGTCCAGTTCAAACTTTTGGTTTTGTAGAGTTATCTGAATCGTGGCTATGCCGGTAACTCGCATCTCTTGCTGCTTGGCTGTTAAGTCGGCTGTGACGCTGACCTTATGGACCTTGGTGAGGGTTGGTAGAGAGTCTGGTTGAATGAAATTGTGTGTAGCCCGGAGTCTAGAACTGCGACTACTTCTTGTTGGCCAAGGAGTTCTGTCCGACGTAGATGCCGCTTAACTTTGGTTGGCTGGAGAATGAGTAGGAGGCGCCGGTAGTGTTTACCCTCCACGCCAGTTTTCCTTCGGAGCACCTCCGCGCGTTGGGCAATTTCTGTTATAGTGGTAGCCAGGACAGTAGTAACACTTTGGCAGAGTCTTCTCAGTGCTTGGATGATCTTTCTGACTTTGGTCTTTGGCCTTGGGCTTTGGAGTTGATTGATGTTTTTCATCCAACTCGTCCTTCTCTACTTCTTGAGCCTTGGCTAGTAGCTCTGCAAGATTCCCAAATTATGAGGGCGTGACATTTTGCGGATTGAAGGACGTAAGAGTTCAACCAGCGTGGCTACCTTGATGGCTTCAGTTTCATCTGGCCTAAGTCGGGCGTAGAGCATGTACTTAATCTGCAAAAAAGTTCCTACGCTTTCTATTCTACCTTGAGCCGTGCGGTAAAGCTTAGCTACGAGAGAACTCTTCAAGGCTTGACCGTCGAATTGAGCTTTCAACAGCTCAGGAAAACTTTCATAAGTCAGGCCCATTGGTCGGTAACGATGCCACCATTTGTCAGCGTTACCCTTCAGTCCTTTCTCCAAGACTGACACGCTTCGACCTTCGGAGACTTGTAAGGCAGTGCAATATTCCGTACACTTTGTTAAGTAAGTGGAAGGATTTTCGTAGTCTAGACCATGGAATTCTGGAAGTGATGGCCGATGAGATACTAAAATCAAGGATCATAAATTATCATTTAAAAGAGATTCGGCTGTACGAAGATCATTTAGGTCAGTGATACAGTCGTTGCGTATTTGATGGCGAAATGCTCGCTCTTTCTGATATTTTGCTGCTGGTTGCTCGTATAAAATCTCATGAGATCATGATCATTTTTCAGGCGTTAAGTGAGGTTCCGCACATACGAGATGGCGATACCTGCTAGTTATTGAGTCTTGACGTGACTCAATGCATTACTATTGTCACAATTTTTTAGCTGTCGGATCACATGATATAATCAAGTGTCGTAAACCATCATTAAAAAAGTTTGCAGCAGCTCTACATCACGACTGTAAAGATGATGATGAAAAAATTTACACGAGAAAGTATGAAAAGAGAAAATGATATGTGTGTACCTGAGTCACGCGGAGTTCCCCAACTTTGTTAATATTCGGTGATCGGATGAGAACTGTAGCTTTCAAAGTGATATGAACATAGTCAGGTGTTACACATTCGCAGGGCAAAAACTGCATGAGCGTATACGTAAAAACTTTTGACCATGTTTCACGCTCGAATTCTGAAAACGAATCACACACGAATTTACAGAGATCAATTCGTAACCAGAATCGAGCACGTTTCACACTCAAGACTGATCATAAATTGTGCTCGACTAAGAGCGCAAATGTATCTCTATGTATTCGAGCGTAAAACAGGGTCAAACGTTTTTCTGAATACACGAGCATAGTAGCGATAAGGCTAAGGAGCAATGGCCATGCCATACAAGAAAAGAAGCGGTCAGTGTATTGCGTGATAGATACTTAAAATAAAAAAGTGTGCAGCAGTTCTACATCACGACTGTAAAAATAAGATGGAAAAATTTACACGAGAAAGTGTGACGCGATGGCCACGTCGTGGCCTCGTTGATGCTGGCTGCAGCTTATAGCGCGCCGGGAAAATATACAAAATTGCGTATGCATTGCAGGTGGATATGCTGGCCCGTGACTCGATCGCGCCAGTGATACGAGCGTCGATGGTGTGTGTGTTATATGCTTGAGCCCTGCGACTTGGGCACGCTGGCAATGCGTGCTGTGAGTGCGAGAGAGAGGGAGCGAGCCGAGCTGCGCCGTGAGGCGCGCCGGCTTGCGCGCAGCGGTTGAGCGCCGATCAAGTCGAAGTGAGTCAGGAGCGTCGGTTTGCGAGCTCGGCGGCGCGGGCAGCGGCGAGCAGCAGCGAGCGATCACGAGTGACGAGAGAGTATACGTGTTAGCGTCAGTGCAAACGACTGTTCACAAAATGTCGGCCGACGCTCATGATCAGCAGATGGAGATTTTGCTGGCCACTCGACCGGGCCGTCGTGTCAGGCGCGAGATCTCCTTTTTCGCGTGTAATGAGATGCGGCGACGTTTGCGAGACATTCATTTTGTGAGTGATCGAGGCGATGAGAGTGAAGTATGCGATCGATTGCTGCGCGTAATGTTGCGCGAGTTTGCTGAAATGATGAACGTCGTGCCGTGGTACGAGAGTGACGAGGCACAGACGCGATCGGACACGAGCTACGGTTCGAGAATGGCGCCAACATGGCGGACAATCTCATCGATCTCGAAGTGTGCGAGAATTAAGAAGAGCCGGAAGGTACAGATCGCCGCGGGCATTTCAGCTCGCGCGTAAGTACCCCAATCTCGTCGCCAGCTACCTTGGCGCACACCACGATGTCGACGACGACGTGCAGCACGGAACGAGATGTTTCGTAGATGCAGCAAATTACTCGCGAGCGTCGATGTTGCCGCACGTTCGGCTTAATCAGACGTTCGGTGGAATTCTTGCGCACCCGATCCATTTTGAGTATTACTCAGCCGAACGCGTGCACACTCTGAGAACCTCGGCTCCTGCGCCAAATTATATTTAGCAGCAGGAACTGGAGCGAGTTCGTAACAATGCGGTAGAGAATACCGAGAATCCGAGGGACTCGTACTCACGGCAGGACCGAAGGCGAAGCAACGAAAGTGCGCGGAATTATGCTCGTGTTGACGTGCCAGTGAATGATTCGCGGAATCACACGTCGAGCTACGCAGATATGTCCGAGAGCGAAGATGTGTTTCTAACGCCGCGTGCACGATTTGATGAGTCGCGCAGTGCGCACCGTGTGGATCGGGAAAACACGCGTGCGGTGAACAACACGTCGATGCAGACACCTTCTCAAGCGGCTGGCTGTTCACGTGATCGCAGCTCGCACATACCTGTCAGATCACACCAAGAGACAATGGCCAGTCCTACGCGCGTGGCGTATGTCGATCAGACTCGCCGCGCTGCAGCGGACGAACAGCGACGTCGTGGCCTGCGGTATGTGCCGATGCGACGGAGTATTGTGCCACCTGCACGCACAAGATCTCCCGAATTGACAAGCGCTAGTGAGTCGATTGCGTGGACGGCGAGTCTACGAGCTATTCTAGCAGCGAGGGCCCTTCTGGGTCGGCACAATTCGACTCGCAGAGACGCTCAAACAAGCGACGTCGAATGAGTGCTCGCGACGATGTACCGACGAGCAAGAGTAGCAACGCGAAGCAGCTGAGGCCTGAAGCTTTTGCGAAGCTGGAACTTGAGTTTCAGCGGCGAGGGCGAGGAGGACGAGGCTGAGGAATTTTCGGACAGACTCTGCGGCTGTATTGACGGCGCGGGGCTGTCGATCAACAGCGTGCTCAAAGCGCTGCCTTGTATATTTACAAAGCGCGCGAGCCGCTGGTTTCGACAGTTAAACGCGACATCACGAGCTGGCACGAGTTTCGTTCAAGATTTACGAGACAGTTTGTCTTAGAGTATGACACTGGTACTCTGCTCAGCGACCTCCTGCGCGCACCCAAGCCAAAGGTGAACGGATCTCCGACTTTATCACAAGTCTCCGTTTTATCGTCGATCGTTTTCCGCGGCCACCACGTGCAGAAGAAGTCGTCGAGATCGCATATAATAATTTGCTGCCCGAGTATAGGCGCGCGATCTCAGACCGTTTGGTGGACACGTTGGATCGCCTCAACGTGCGATCAACAGTCGTTTTGTACCGCCACCCACGGCAGACAAAATGACGGTAAAAGGCGTTGCGTTCAAGCCTCCGACGAGTGCGCGTGTGAAAGTTGCAGCGGCAACAACTGTGAGCGATGACCTGCATGACAAGATGACAAGATGACAAGATGCAAGATGACATGCAGGCGATAAAATCGACGTTGACGGCTGAAGCCAAGTCTGATCAGACGGCGCATCAGACTGCTGCATGCACGACTTACGCATCTGCAGCGCGCCAGAGCATCGACTAGCAATGCACCTCCGCTTGCAACACAGCCAGTGGCCGGTGCGCAGCCAAGTTTTGCCGGGGCTTGCTTCAAATGTCAGCTGCCGGGACATCGCGCGAACGAGTGCCCATCAGTCAAGTGCTACAACTGTGGCAAGCAGGGACATATGTCGCGCAGTTGTCCGGCGAAGGCAGCGAAGGAAGAACCGTCGTGTTGTGTGTGTGGAACTCGTGGTGTAAACTTCCAGCAGTGCAGCAAATGCGAGGAGTTCCACCGGTATTTGGAAAACCTCAATCAGGGAGGGAAAGCGACTTAAATGGCGCAGCCCTCCCGCAGAGGAATTCAACTCGGAGTGCGGACGCGCTCGTTCGTGGTGCTGTAATGAGTTTTGGCAGCCCAGCGAGGAGAGTCCGATGTCAGAAGCTGAGCTGAGAGAGACGGACGAGTTACTTGCACCAAGTAATATGGCCGAGTCCGATAGGCGGTGCCTATCCGCGTCAACGTGTGCGGCAGATCGAAGTCGAGATCCGCCGCGCGAAGTTGACGCAATCGTGTCTTCGGCGCGTAGCATGGACACTCGCAAGTACGTAAGCATTGCCCTAGGTGGAAATCGCTACAGTGCTCTGCTCGATCCAGGGGCTACGTCCTCGTTGATGCACGAGAGAGTAGCTGAGCAATTCCACGCAGAAGCAAACTTGCGGCGTCTTTGTTCGTTCGGCCATGTGTGAAGTGTCAAAGGCGATTGGAACTTTAGCCGCAGACTTGAAGATCGAGGGTTTTCAGTCGCGTGTTAATTTCCGAGTGATGTCGGTGCTCGACGAAGACGTCATACTTGGCATGGACTTTTGCCATGATTTTGACGTCGAACGAGGTGGAGACGAGGAGTTTGGCGAGTGCGAGAAGGCCCGTGGAGGCCCTTCTGGGCAATGATGACCGAGCAAAGCGCGAACGTGCGCTGGCATCACTGTCACGAACGAGAGCAGCTCGCAGAAGTCAATCGCTTAGTCGAGGAAGTGCTGGCGCCACAGACGAGGTTGGCCGACGGTCTACACCCGATGACCGACTTGGTTGAGCACCATATACGGCTCACGGACGAGACTCCGATCAAGCACAAGCTGCGGCGTATGACAGAGCCGATACTGTGGGAAGCTCGCAACACGGTGGCAAAATGGCACAAAGAGGGTATCATTGAGCCATCGGCCAGCGACTTTCAAAGCGCGCCGGTGCTCGTGAAGAAAATTGACGGTGGCTACCGTATGTGCATCGACTTTCGCGACTTGAACGCGCGAACAGTCAAAGACGCTTACCCAGAGGCCAATATGGACATGATCCTCGACAGACTGCGGAATGCGCGCTTCATTTCGACGATCGATCTGAAAGCTGCCTTTCTGCAAGTGCCATTGGATAAAGAGAGCCGTAAATACACAGCTTTCGCGGTGCCTGGCTCGGGTCTCTGGCAGTTCTTGCGGATGCCGTACGGATTATCTAATAGCCCATCGACGTTTTCTCGCCTCGTAGACGCTCTTTTTGGACCGGCGTGCGAGCCGCACGTGTTTGCTTATCTCGACGATGTGATCGTCGTAACTGACACCTTTGCCAATCATGTGAAGTGGTTGAGATTTGCGCTGAGTCGATTAATCGACGCCGGCCTGCAGATAAATCGAGAGAAGTGTCACTTCTGTCGGCCGCGGGTATTGTACTTGGGCTTTCAGCTCGATCACGAAGGCTTGCGCCCAGATCCTGAGCGAATTCAGCCAGTGGTGAACTATCCGGCACCGACGAATGTGAAGCAGCTTCGTCGCTTTCTTGGCATGGTCGGATGGTACGCGCGCTTCATAGTGCGCGACTCCGAGATCAAGGCGCCGTTGACGAAGCTGTTGAAGAAGACGGAGGAGTGGAGGTGGGGCGAGGAGCAGCAGACGGCTTTCGAGAGGCTCAAGTCAGCACTCACGTCGGCGCCTGTACTTTCACGGCCGGATTTTTCCAAGCCGTTCAAGGCGCAGTGCGACGCAAGCGGAGTCGCCGTCGGAGCTGTACTCACACAAGAGCAGCAAGACGGCGAGCATCCGATTGTGTACGCCAGCTGGTCTTTGACTGGCGCGGAACGCAATTATTCTACGACTGAGAAAGAGTGTCTGGCGGTGCTATGGTCGATTCGTAAGTTTCGGCCGTACATCGAGGGGTATCGCTTCGTCGTGATCACCGATCACAGTGCCTTGAAGTGGCTGCGCAACTTGAAGGACCCGACGGGACGCTTAGCGCGTTGGGCCCTCGAGATGCAGCAGTGGAACTTTGTGATTGAACATCGCAAAGGCGCATTGCATCATCTGCCTGATGCGCTCTCTCGCATGTTTACCGACGAAGACGGTAAAGTGCGAGTGTGCAGCTCGGCAGAGATCACGGACGAGTGGTATCTCCGGATGATTGAAGACGTTGAGAAGCATCCGTCTCGATACCCGCAGTGGCGCGTAGACGAGGGGAAGCTGTATCGATTCAAGCGAAATTCTCTGCTCGATCCAGTCGCTGGACGGGAAGGAGACTGGAAATTAGTCGTTCCAGAAGAGTGGAAAGAGAGGATTCTGCGCGACTCGCACAACGAGCCGGCGACAGGACACCTCGGCGTCGAAAAGACATATGATAGAGTTGCGCAAGAATATTTCTGGCGCGGCTGCTATCACGATGTCGAAGAGTATATGAGGAGATGCGACCTTTGTCAGAGGTACAAAGTGTCGCAGCAGAAGAAGCAAGGCTTTGTGGGCAAGCGAATTGTCGAGGAGCCGTGGACAGTCGTCGCCGCTGACTTGATGGAATTTCCACCGAGCAAAGCGCGTAATAAGTACTTGATAGTGTTTCAAGACTTCTTCACGCGCTGGGTGGAAATGAAACCAGTCAGAAAAGCAGACGGAAAATCCGTGGCTCGCGCGTTCGAAGAGCTAGTCTTGTTCCGCTGGGGTGCGCTGCTTTACTTCTTGTCAGACAACGGACGAGAGTTTGACATTAAGTTGGTAAGCGACATGCTGGATGGGTATGGTATTAAAAAGGCTACTACACCTCCCTACCACCCACAAAGTAATCGTGTCGAACGCAGTAATCGCACGCTGAAGACGATTATTAAAATGTACGTGAAAACCGATCACCGAACTTGGGACATGTATATTCACGAGTTTCGGCATGCGCTGAACACGGCTGTACAGTCGACGCTCAAGGTGTCGCCATCGTTCTTGAACTTTGGCCGACAACCAAGGCCAATTAAAAGCCTGAGCCGTGAACTCGAAGGCGCCAAAGAAATTAAGGCAGCCGTAATCGAATATTGGCTCGAGAGGCTGGCGAAGCTTGAATGTCTGCGCGAGCTCACCGCGAAGTACGCTGACGAGGCGCACGACAGACAGCGCGTCAGATATAATAGGTCAAGAAGGGATGTAAAATTTTGTGTGGGTGATGTTGTGATGCGAAAAGTGCATGTATTGTCGAATGCGAACAAAGCGTTTAATGCGAAGCTCGCAGATGAGTATGAAGGTCCTTTCACGATAGTCAAGGTGAAATCACCTACGACTTACGTATTGGACCGGGAGGAATGTAACAGTAGACGTAAGACCAAGGTGCACGTATCAGAAATCAAACTATACGATGCGTCGAAAAAGTGAATTACGACTAATATTTGTTTCTGTTTTAGATGGAGAATAAAGCAGCAGAGAACGTGCAGCAAGAAGCGCCGATCATTGCGCTTGATAGTGGCGAGAATAAAGTCGCCACCGTCGAAAATCCGCCGCTGCCAGGGCTAGACTCGTCCGAGTCGGGCCTGGTCGCGACGATGGACGACGTTTGGGACGACATCGTGGCGACGATCGCGGAGAACAGCGGTCCTCCTGTGGTAGTGGCGACAGCCGAAGGCGGAGAGATGTCCGAGAGAGTTGGCGCAACGGTTGAGCTCGTCGAGCCGGAGGTCGTGGCTCCGTTGCCCAACGAGAAAGCAATGCTCGGCGACGGGCAGCGAGACGAGCAGAGAGACGAGTTGGCGCCTGAGCAGCAACAAGTATCGCTGCAAGCTACGATGCTCGATCAGCAGCAGCAAGTACCGCTGCAAGCTTCGATGCTCGATCAGCAGCTGATGCCGCAGCAGCAAGCGACGCCGCAAGTACCGGAGCATGTTGAGCAGCCCGAGCCGCAGCCGCAAGGATCGGTACAGGTGCCGTTGCCAGAGCAGCAGCTACAGCTGCGCCTAGAGCCGATGGAGGTGAACAACGACCAGGAGTCGTTTTCAAGAAGAGGAAGCGCGGTTCGAGGTGGAAGGAAGAAGAAGCCCTCGGCGAACAGGCAGCTCACCGTCGACGACGTGGAGCTTCAGTTCGATTTACCACCTCGCGATGACGAAGAGGCTGGGCCGCTGATCCGCCGTCAGGCAGTAGGAGAGCATGTGCCGGTGTGGGTGCTTCCAGTTGTCGCGAGTGGCGCCGACAGTATAGCCAGCGCTGGAGCCCTGGCATCGCCAAGGCAACAGCTGCCAGTGAGACTGACGGGCGTCATGTTTGGCGGCCTGAAGCCGATACCAACCGATCCGGCCGTTGATCCGGCCCTGAGGCACTGCTTCAATTGCTGGAAGCCGGGTCACTTCCGTCAGGTCTGCCCGAGCGCCAAAGAGCGCAGCTACTGCTATAACTGCGGCCGCATTGGAATAGACATGGCGGATTGTCCGAGATGCAGTGAGGCTCACGCCGAATGGCTCGAGCGCACGTACTCGGTAGAGCGCAGCCAGGTGACAGAAGAACGCCGGCACGCCTACGAGTCGTGGCGCGAGACCAACCCGGATCGCGTGGTGAGCGAGCCGCGCAGAGTCGATTTCGATTTGCGGCAAAGGTTGGAGCAACGCCTGGAGGATCGTCAACGAGATATGCGGGAGACTGGACCGTCCTCGCGACTTGATTCTGGGTCTCGGCGTCAGAAAATGCAGCGCTACGATCCGTCGCTCAACTCCGTGCGCGGGCAACGCGTGCCGAGGCAGCACGCGGACGAGGCGCGTAATCCAGCGTCGAGTGCAGAGATCGAGGCGCAGGCGGCCGACCACCATGCGACTCTATTAGAGATCCTCAGACGCCTGGATGGCTTGCCCGACGATGTGCGCATCGCTGCCATGCGATCGCTATTTAATTGAGCGTAATTGTTGTGGCTCAACACTATGTTTTTTTTTCTTTTGTAAGAGTTAAATTAAAATAATGTTTGCTAAATAAAGTTTGTTCTGTTATATAAAATTTGTGAATTTGCCAAGCATTGTATTTAACCCTTCCATGTGGGCCTGTGTGCGAGAGATAGAAGAGAGAGAAGTTGGAGCTGGTGCTGCAAATTGCGCGCTGGCTGATCATCGTGCAGGTAAACCAGACGTACCTGGAGGTAGTATGGTTTGGGGGAGGGGTATGTGACGCGATAGCCGCGTCGTGGCCTCGTTAATGCTGGCTGCAGCTTATAGCGCGCCGGGGAAAATACGAAAAATTGCGTATGCATGTGCAGGTGGGTATGCTGGCCGCGACTCGAGTCGCGCCGGCGATACGAGCGTCGATGGTGTGTGTGTATATGCTTGAGCCAGCTGCGACTTGGGCGCGCTGGCAATGCGAGTTTGAGAGAAAGTGAGTGAGGTCGTAGAGTTGATTCGGAAGCGAGAAATGGTAGTGTGAGCGTACCCTGCACACGGCTTCGGGTAATACTCGGTGAGCAGGTAGAAGGCAAAAGTATGAAAAAAGAAAATGATATGTGTGTACCTGAGTCACGCGGAGTTCCCAGGCGGTCGACCATCCAAGTACTACCGCGCTCAACTTTGTTTATATTCTGTGATCGGACGAGAACCGTAGCTTTCAAAGTGATATGAACGTAGTCAGGTGTTACACATTCGCAGGGCAAAAACTGCATAAGCGTATACGTAAAAACTTTTGACCATGTTTCACGCTCGAATTCTGAAAACGAATCACACGCGAATTTACAGAGATCAATTCGTAACCAGGATCGCGCACGTTTCACACTCAAGACTGAGCATAAATTGTGCTCGACTAAGAGCGCAAATGTATCTCATGTATTTTAGCGTAAAACACAGTCAAAAGTTTTTGTGTATACACAAGCTAAGTAGCCATACAGCCAAAGAGCAGTGGCCATGACACAAAGAATAGAAGCGGTCAGTGTATTGCGTGATAGATACTCAAAATAAAAAAGTGTGCAGCAGCTCTATATCACGACTGTAAAAATAATGATGAAAAAATTTACACGCAAAAGTATGAAAAAAAAAAATGATATGTGTGTACCTGAGTCACGCGGAGTTCCCAAGCGTTCACCCATCCAAGTACTACCGCGCTCAACTTTGTTTATATTCGGTGATCGGACGAAAACCGTAGCTTAGCGATAAATTGACGAAGTTATCGCAATTAAACCCAATTCGGAAAGTTGAAAATATTTCATTTCATCGTAATATTTTTCGGCCTTAATTCATGGTTTTCTCATTTTTTTCCTATCAAGGAGCTATTATTTCGCCTTGATAGTATTTTTATTAGATTTCTTATGCTTGGTTACGAATTCATAGAAAATTTCACGAAGATCGGATGAAAATTGACAAAGTTATCGCAATAAAACACAATTTAGAAAGTTAGAAATATTCCATTTTTCCAAAAAGGGGCGTGGCTATGTCTAATTAAGCTAAATCATAATATTTTTCGGCCTAAATTCACGATTTTTTCATGTTTTTCCTATCAATGATCTGTTAGTGCCCCTTGACAGTATTTTTATTAGATTTCTTATGCTTTGTTACGTATTAACAGCAGCAAAGTTGGTATGTTCATAAAAATTGATTGTATCTCTGGATGTTCTCTTGCACAGTTTGACTCGTGTAGAGTTTGTATACTTAAAAAAATTGACTGTATCCCCTGACGCTGTGTGTAGATTTGACATGCGTAGAGTGTGTATGTGTATAAAAATTGACTGTATGCCTCGACGCTTTCATGTACAGTTTGACATAAGTAGAGTTTCTATGTGTATAAAAATTGACTGTATGCCTCGACGCTTACATGTACAGTTTGACATAAGTAGAGTTTCTATGTGTATAAAAATTGACTGTATGCCTCGACGCTTTCATGTACTGTTTGACATAAGTAAAGTTTGTATGTGTATAAAATTTAACTGTATCCCCGACGGATTCATTTACAGTTTTACATGCGTAGAGTGTGTATATGTATAAAAATTGATTGTATCTCTTGATGTTCTCGTGCACAGTTTTATTCGCGTAGAGTCTGTATGTGTATGAAAATTTATTCTATCTTTGGATGTTCTTGTGCACTGTTTGAATGTGTACATCTTGCATGTGTATAAAAATTTACGGTATCCCCTAACACTTTGTGTACATTTTGACATGCGTAGAGTTTGTATGTGTATAAAATTTGACTGTATCCCCGACTAATTCATGTACAGTTTTACATGCGTAGAATGTGTATGAGTATAAAAATTGATTATATCTCTGGATGTTCTCGTGCACAGTTTGACTTGCGTAGAGTCTGTATGTGTATAAAAGTTGATTGTATGTCTCGACGCTTTCGTGTACTGTTTGACATAAGTAGAGTTTGTATGTGTATAAAATTCGACTGTATCCCCGACGGATTCATTTAAAGTTTTACATGCGTAGATTGTGTATATGTATAAAAATTGATTGTATCTCTGGATGTTCTCGTGCACAGTTTGACTCGAGTAGGGTCTGTATGTGTATAAAAATTGATTGTATCTCTGGATGTTCTAATGCTCAGTTTGTTCGTGTAGAGTTTGTATGTGTATGAAAATTGATTCTATCCTTGGATAATCTTGTGCACTGTTTGAATGTGTAGATCTTGTATGTGTATAAAAATTCACTGTATCCCCTGACACTTTGTGTACATTTTGATTCTTGTTGCAATGAACGTGGACTCATCAGCGTACATTATTCCTGGCTATCTGTTTAAAAATTTAGCATTTTACAATCTTTTGTAGTCTAGGTAATGGAAATCAATTTTTTCGACTCCCTTTACATATCCTTGTTAAACGCTGATGGTATCCGTTTTCGTAGCTTCTCTGGTCAAACAAGCTCGTAACCTGATTGTTGAGTACTGTAAAATTTATCGTTTATCCTATAGCCCTTTTTCTGTTTTACTCGATTTAATAAATATGATTCAAGCGCAATTTCTACTATGTCTATTAATTTGGCCTTGGATAAAATTTCCCATCGTTTCACAGACTAACTTGGTTTCGGAAATATAGTCGTGATATTGCAGTTTATTTATTAATTTTGAAACCAACTGAATCCACAACACGTTCATACCTTTCTGGCAAGACTTCCAACATTTGAAGTTGAAGTTTTTGCATGTCGTCTAATGTGTCCGTCCATTTGTTCGAATCAGTTACAAGATCGATCGTTACTTTAAAATTTTCGCCTGCGTAAAATTCACGACTGTTACTAGTCGTATAATTGATTTTTCTTGCTATTAATCAGTGTTGAAAAAAACTGCTGCCAATTTATTGACAAGGAGCCTCCTCCATAGATGTTTTCTACTTACTTTTAAAAAGACAAAAAAAAAAATATTTTTCTGCATTCTAATTGACTAGGAAGGAAGATAAAAGCTAAAGAATTGAGAAAAAGGCTTGTCTTCAGATTTTGTTATGGTCTCAAGACCAACAAAAATTATATTTAAAAATTTTAAAAAATTATTATTTTTTTTTTCCCCCGTGAATTGAAAAATATTTTTAAGGGCTTCATCATTCAAATATTCGACAATAAATTCAATTTAAATCAATATGATTCTGTTCAAACAGTTGGCTCGATAATAAAAATGTCTGAGCGTTGAAAATGAGTAAGAGAAATAGCCTGAAAAATTTAATCTCAAGTTGAAAACAAATTGACCTTCAGTCAATCCTGCGCGATCAGTTATCAGTTTTTTATAAAAGACTGGCATATAAGCCTGAAAATTATATGAGTTTGAGAAAAGAAGAATGTTATTTCAGCTTGAAAAACAGAGTGACGTTAAACCATGCTTGCAAAATGTCATATAAGCCAAAGAAGATAGATACTTAGGTATAGAAGTGTATTTTCCTATAAAAAACTGAGGCAAGTCGTGAGGAAAGTACTGCTCCCAAGAGATGGATGGCGCCACAAGCGGGCGTCTATAAATAGAGAAAATAATTTTTTTTTTCTCCCGGAACGGTATTTGAACCTGGGACTCCTGCGTGTGAGGCGAGAGGGCTAGCCACTTTTTTTTTTCGAAACATATGTTTATTAATCAAAATCAATATACATGAGTGGCTATAAACATAATTAAAAGGAGCCAATAATAAGTTACAAACAGAATTATCTATGCTTAGATTCTCGCTGTTAAGCAGTATTAATATCGTGGTTACATTAAGTATGATTATTACAGTTCGTTAATTTTAATATTGGACTACAGAAAACTTGAAAAAAAAACTATAGATCCTATATTTGTTTTACTTCCTTAGACGACTATAAAAAATAAGAAAAAGAAGAAAAATTACGGCTAAGATAATGGAGTTTGTACAATTATTTACAGTGGTAATTAAAGTTTTGAAGGATGGCCTTATCGTATATAGTAGTATCACAGACCTTCTCTCTATCAATTACAATGTTATTAATATCTATTTTTTTATCTAGTTTGTTTTTGGATAGATGGTATAGCATATGATTCCAGTTATGGTCAATGATTATACCCCTATCATCTAAATATTTAAAACTTTCTGGAGGAACAAATCCCAACGGAATAGACCTTAACAATAATTGTCCTTTGGATAATAAGGACCAAATATCAGACTATTGACTTTATTAGCCATGGCATTTTTAATATAATTCTTATGATGTGTACTATAAATGTGTCTATTCTAGGTATCTTTGCCATTGACAATAAGTTGACGTTACTAATACATTTAGTTAGTTACTATGCGCAGATTTATATTTGTTTAAACAAACCCTTAAGATTTTTCTTCCAGGAGTCTGAAGGTCTCCATTGACGAGGCTGACAGATTAAACCACATCGGACAACCATAAATTAAGACTGGCCTTATTAGGCATAAATACGATATGATTTTAGCTCTTTGATAAAGGAAGGGAGAATGGAACAGGTTGTGTAACTTTTTAAATACCATCTTCGCTTTGTTGACTTGAGTTCTATGTGCGTGTTGAACTTCATAAGATCGTCCAGCATGATGCCCAAATATTTCACCACCCTCTTGTGTGGAATGATTACATTTTGAGTCGTGTCTGTGATTTGGAAGTTTTTCCAATTATTTTGCGCATATTTCCTTTCTTTGTTGATTGGTTGGCGAAATAGTATTGTCTCACATTTCGTAGGGTTTATTTGGAGTTTCCATTGGTTATAATACCGGATTATTTTAATAAAAATTTCTTGTAATCTGTGCTGGATTCTGATCATGCTACTATCTGCCGTATAGACAATTAGGTCGTCTGCGAATGCTAGTCCATGTATCTCGCTATTGTTGATTGCGAATAGCTTTAGAAGATTAGCCGTATATATGTTAAATAACTGTGGCGAGTTCACCGTACCCTGCTGTAAGCCCTTTGTTAACGTGAATACTTTGTTATTTATATCAATAGAGTTGCCAGAATTGGCTAATTTAAATTGTTTGCCAGTAATCATGTTGTAAATGATTTTTAGCAGGTGAGCATTCATTTTGTATCTTTGAAGTTTAAACATAAGCCCTTCGTGCCATACGGAATCAAAAGCCTTCTTTAGGTCAATCAGAATGGCGCCTGTCATTTTTCTACCCAGTAGATTCCAGTTTATATCTGCAGTAAGCTTGTGTATAGCGTGGATTGTAGCATGTCCTTTGCGGAATCCAAACTGGTGCTCCGGTATGATGTCCTTGTCGTCGCAAAATTTAGTGAGATTGTATTTAATCGTCCGCTCAAAAACCTTACTTATCGTTGGCAGAAGGCTAATAGGTCTTAGATTATCCAGTTCGAGAGGCTTGTCCGGTTTTTTGTTTAGCACAATTAATTTGGCTAGTTTCCAGGCCTTGGGGTAGTACCCATTGTTTAGGCAATTGTTAAAAATAATAGTATATTTTCTGATATAATCTTGATCCAATTTTTTAAGGGCTATGTTCGGTATTTCGTCTCAGCTTGAAGAGGTTTTATTTTGTAGGCTTTTTACTAGAATGGTGACAATTTTACTATAAGTGAGGCAAAACTCTGTGTTGATTTGCGATGACAGGTTGTCAGCTCGATTCAGTTCACTGAAGTTTGTGCTCGAAGGGAGGTCATTGAATGCGGTCTTCATCTCATTTGTTTCTTTAATGATTAACTTTTCTAGGGCCGAACCGTCGTTAACATCCTTAGTGTTGATGTTACTGAAGAACTCACCAATGATTGCTGAGATAGCTGATGGTTCCGTGATTACGTAGTCGTTATCCGCCGTGGTGGCAATTGCGTTGTCGATTTGACATTTATTTATTATGTCCTTGTGTTTTTCTCTGATTAGTAAACTATTGATTCTGTTGACGTTGTCTTTTTTTCTAAAATAAGTATTTATTTTTGGGAAGAAGTTAGCTGACTCCCTGTAGTCAATGCCGTTTATTAAATCGGCCCATTGGTGCTTCGCTACTTTGCTGAATTCGACAAATAGTTTCTTTTTTATTGTTTTCATTTCTTGCTTTAGCCTAATATAGTTTTGTTGCGACTCTTCATCAGATCTGTGCTGGACTCTGTGTAATCTCGATTGGGTGATGTGCTTTTGCTTATAGAGTTTGCTTATCGTTTTGCTTTGGATGCTGTCAAATCTGTCTTTTTGTTTATATAGGAGTGGAGTACTCTATAGCTCCTTTAATCGCCGTCTGCATACTTTCTATGAATGCATCAATTTTTGTGTTGGACAAGTTCCTATTATCTGGTATATCAATGCTATGCTCAGCAAGAAATTTCTTGAATTTTGCGTTATTCGTTTTCTTGTACAAGAATCTGTTTATTTTGCAGTTCTCAGTTTCAATTTCTGAAGGTAAGATTATGTTCAGCTCGATCGCTCGATGGTCGCTATCTGTGTCAATGGTATTGAGAAAATCATGTAGGGTCTGGATGTCTGATTTGATCAGAGCTATGTCTATAAAGCGGTAAGCTTTATATAGTGTGGGTGACTTTGAGTGTAGGAGATAAATGCTGAAATTTATGGTGTGGCTGTCCAACCATTGCTTAAGCTGCCAGCCTCGTCCGTTGGAAGTCAGATTCTTCCAGTCCGAATGTTTCGCATTCAGGTCGCCTATGAACACAAATTTATTATTATTACTAGTGGCAACGTTCGTTGCATAAAGCTGAGCGAAGTTAGTTAGAAAAATAGAAAAATATGCAGTATAAGTTTCAAAACACTGGGTTGAAAATTCGCCTTATCTGCTGTGGTACAGATCGGCTTATATATGAAATGTTCTTTATGAAAGTTTATTAAACGGTTTACAATTGTTTCGAGTTATTTTCATAGATTCACTGAAATAACCCATGTAACCCAAGTAATCGAATCAATTTCTTTTCAATTTGTTTTCTATTTCGTTCAAAATCTTTTCTAATTTGTTCACAAAACAGTTTGAATCATAAATTATTTCTTTTCGTGGAATCAATTGCCAACGTTCTTCTATTCTTTGATATATAAATTTTTATCGAATTGCTTCCTCCATAGAGGAAGCTATGTGATGGGTTCGAATATGAGTTTTTGAACCAGACCTCATACGACAATTTCGTTTACATTTTTGTAAACTAGATCGAATTCCCAACACATGTCTGTATGTATGTTGTGTGTGTGTGTGGTGTGTGTGTGTGTGTGTGTGTGTGTGTGTGTGTGTGTGTGTGTGTGTACCGTGTGCAGAGCATTATGTAGAAAACGGGACGGTGAATCGTGTTGAATTAAATTGTATTTATTGTCGAATGTCTTAAGAATGAAGCCCGTATAATTTTTATTTTGATCACGAAGAAAAAATTTTTTTTTTTTTTTTTTTTTTAAATTTTCGAAAAAAAATTTTTTTCTGTAAATGTACCAACTTATGAAAAAGTAATCATTTCAAATTTGGCATAATGTGGTAGGTATAATAGTGGCGATTACATCAAAACGATTCATTTACCAAATTTTATAATTACATGTATGAGGCATTTCATCACAAGTGTCCTAGCGCGGCGGCTGCACGGAACTTTTAGGCAAATTGCTTAATTTCTCTCGCTGGAAAACCCTCTGAACGCACTTAAAAAATAAATGACATATGATTTCGATTGGAAATTTCCTCATCAAAAATCTTAAAAATGCGTTTTTTGAGATATTTAATGTTAAAAGTTTATTTTTAAAATTTCCACAGAAAATGGAACTTTTTGAAAATCAGACCACACCAACAGAAAGCTAAGGAAATTTCCCATCGACACGTTAATCTATTTTTTTCTGAATGCGTTTAGGAAATTTTCTAGCGAGATACAAATTAAGCAATTTCGCCTAAAAGTACCGTGCAGCCGCCGCGCTAGGACTTGGTCTGAAATGCCTCATATATACCATCGACTTAAAAATTATCACTGATATAAACATGCGCAACTACATTACTTTTGCGAAATGCGAAAGAGACTGTACCTACTGTCTGTGTCTGTTTCCGTGTTAAAAACTTTGTTTAAAACTAGACGTATAATACACATAACAACTTTCAATCATTAGAACACTATCAATCATTTATTCTATTTTTTTCCTTGTACTATTAAACAATATATTTGATTTTTTTTATTTAAAAAATATACAAAATAACGATATACTAATTTTTTTTTTAAATTATTATTAATCGTAAATAACGTTTGGAGGAAGCTCCTTGCCAAGTCTTGGCAGCGGTTTTTTTTCACGATGACGTAACATTAAGGTAGTTCCCTAAAAAAAAAAATAATTTCCATACCAGCGGCCCGAAAGTGACTACTTCCCTGCCGCTGCGCAAAGCGGGAAGAGCGATTTTCGGGCCACTGTGTATGAAAAATAGTATACAGGCCTATGCCGCGAAAAAAGAAAGCCCCAGAGCACGTCTTTATCGGCCTCGGCTTCGCCTCGGACACTAATTACACGTACTTTAGGACTTTTTTGTTTTTCACGGCCTAGGGCAGTAATATACTATTGGAAATATTAATATCATCTTTCCTAATTTTTTTCACAAAACAGTTTTGATCATAAATTATTTCTCAACCAAACGATACAAAAAAGAAAGAAAAAAAAAATTTTTCCGAAAAAAAAATTTTTTAAAAGTCGAAAAAAAAGTAAATTTTTTTTGTTCGTTTATCGCTAAATCAAATTTTCTGGCTTCATCCTTAATCCATCCATAAACAATATTTTGACACATCAAAATTCTGAACACGAAAAAAACAAAACTAAGAAAAAAGAAAAAATCATAAAAACCAAATTTCATTTTCAAAACGTAACTTTTCAAACTTACGGTGAATCTTTACACTTTTTATCTTTAATTAAAGGTTAAAGCTCTTACTTAAAAAAAAGTTTACTTTATTAAAAAAACCAGTTTGTTTTAGAACAAATTTGACAAACTAAAAAAAAACATGAAAAAAAAAATTTTTTTCTCGAAAATCCTCATAACTTTAAAATACTTAACGCAGAACTAAAGTGATGTTTTGACTTCTTCCTTACATCAAAACGAATAAAATGAGATATCTACAGTAACGATACGAACTACCGTCATCGAGATATCACTGCGCATATCCCAACACACACACACACACACGTGTCATCAATTCGATCTAGTTTAAGAATATATATGTAAAAGAATGTATATATAACTACGATTATTAGTTATGAAAGTCGAAAACCGGTCCGTCACAAAGCTTCCTTTATCAGGAAGCAAAAAGAAATTAAAAGGTTCATTATGAATTAGAATTTCTGTGGCCAGATCGGCGATCTGATGCACCAGGTCGACGAAATGTTATTTGGCACCTTCTACTCGGTCTGTACGATCCAAAAATAAAAAAAAAACACCCCGAGGAATTTTTTCTGGGACCACATCGGCGACCTGATGCACCAGGTCGACGGAATGTGAGACGACACCTTCTACTCGGTCTGTACGATCCAAAAATAACAAAACTCCCCGAGGAATTTTATTCTGGGGCTCGATCCATAAACAATCAACAAAACGTCCGAAAAATTGCATAAAACATGCATAATCACTGCATAGAAAGTGCATTTAACTGCATTTAGTGGCAATGTACATTAACGTGACGCCGTAAATAACATAATAACTACTTTGATTTAATGAACAACACAATTCTGCGTCAAAAGTAAGAATATTAGCAAAATTTCGAAAAAGTGCATAAAAAATGCATACAAGTGCATAAAAGTGCATACCACAAACTAATCAGTAACAGATCTCCACCCCAACAACATGTACACAAAAATTCAGAGTGATCCATATAATATTTTTCAAGTTATCGTAGCACAGCGTATCACCTCCAAAGTACGAAATGTCGCCAAATCACGACTTCGCTGTGCTCAGCTTAATTAATATCATAAAGTTTCAAAAAGTTAAATATGTAACTTAGGTCACTATCAATAGAACATTTTAAAGCTGGCGAAGCGTATACGCTGATGATAAATAAATTAGATTTGTCTGCTAATTTTAAAGAGATCACTGTGCATTCAAGCACATCAAACTTGTGATTTAAAAACACCTGATTGCATTTAAATTTTTCACTAATTAGAATAGCAGTTCCTCCCCCTTTGGAGTTTCTATCACTACGGAACATGTTATAGTTTAAAAAATTTACTTTATGTTTGGAGCAAAGTTTTGTTTCTTGTAGGGCTAGAATATCTGGTTTAAACTTTTTGAGAAACATGTCCAAGTTGTTTCTCTTGTAGAGAGACTGGATTGAATTTATATTCCAAGAAATTATTTTTATATTTTTAATTGAACAGTTTGCTGCTCTTTGGGCATTAATATTATTATTATTCCAGTTTACTGCCATTACGTTTTTCTAAGAATGCTATTATACTATTAATTTTCTGGACATTTTCTCTTACCGTATTGTTTAAAGATACATAATCGTGATTAAACGAATCACAAATATCTTTTTTAAAGTTGTTTAGCTCTACGTTTACATTATCAAGTTTATTTATTACCTGTAGGAAGCTTTGCTCCAAAAAGTCTAGTCTGTTACCTACTGGCTTACTATTAGAATAAGTATAGGAGGGGTGGCTGTTGTCGTTGGGCCTGCCCTCATTACCGTTATATATAACGTTGTCTTGGCAGCCTTGTAGTGGAGGTGTACTGCAGTACTCTGGGTTGTAGTTGGTTTCAAGGACCATCCCTTCATGTTGGGTGATTTGTTGGTGGCGGTACTGCTGAAGTTGCTGCTGGTGCAGTCTAGCATTGGAGTTGACGTTGTTGTTGGTGTTAATGTTGTTGCTTCTAGTCTCCTCATAGTTATGTGGAATTTTGGCTTGTATAGCTGTACTGTTTTTAGTTTCATCAGCATAAGATGTGTGTTGTTGCTCAAAGAGTTGTTCTGACGACTTCTCTCTTTTATGCGCTTTATTTCTCTGCTTCTCACCTCACAGCCTTTGTATGAGGCAGGGTGGCCTGTTTTTCCATACAGGATACATTGCAAATCTTTTTTGTTGTCAGAGTTGACTTTACATTGGCCTGGGCCATGATTTTTAGTACATTTCACACATCTGTACTTCATGTGACAGTTGGCAGCAACGTGGTTTATCCTTTGGCACCTTCTGCATTGGGGTGGCTCTGATTTTCTTAACGTTTCCCATTTAATTACTTGATGGGCTATGTATTTAGTGTTGAACAGTGCTCTCAGATTGCTGTCAGGCGTTAGCTGCAGTAAAAACGTTTTTCGATTTCTGGGTTTGCCTGCAAATTCACTAATTTTTTTAACATACACATTTTCTAATGCCAGTTTATTAAGTTCTGTTAAGACATCCTCGGTCGACATTTGGTCATGAGACCTTCAACAGAATAGTTTTTAACTTCTTACTCTTATGAGTAAGAGATGAATTCTATTTCGAGTTTTTATTAATAAATCTGTAGTCTCTTGAAATTCTTTTTCATTGCTGGTGACTACCCACAAGCATATCAGCTGTGTTTTTTATTTTGAATGCAATAGGCACCTTTAGGTTATCTAATTTTTGAATTAGAACTGCTGCAGTGCAGTTCTTTATATAGATAGGAGGCTGTCTCTCATTTTTGTGGTTAGCTTCACTATCTACTGGTGAGGCATCTCTACTGTAATCATTCTGCTTGGGCGATGGCGCCCTCTTTTGATTGTTATGTGTATTATGACTATGTTGCTGTTGTTGTTGTCTGTTGTCTGCGTGCTCGTTGGGATTGCTTGTCTTCCCATCTTCTTTCTTTTTTTGAATTTCAATGCAATGCAAGATCTCTGAAGTTTTGTATTAAAATTCTTTTTGAATGAAGATAATTAACATGAAATTTAAACATTTTGAACATAATTACAAGTGAAATTAGCTATTAACAACAACAATACAATAAAAAAAATTGCGTGACCATATAAAAAAGTGGCCAAGATGCGTGATATTCATTCTTCGTTAAATAAAAATTGTTTTATTTTGTATATTTTATGCTGATATTCGTTCAGAACTATATGATAAAGTACCTACCTGCTGCGAAAATAGATTAATTATTTTTCAGAACTTATTTTTATATTTTTATATAAAATTAATATTGATTTTAATATTATAATTTTTAATAAAAAAAATAATGGCCAAAATATATAATCCAAGTGCATGTCGAAATGATGGCATGAGTATGGTTCAAATGAGAGGCTTAAGATGTCATTAGTATTATGTCTGTTCGGTCGAATGGCTAGACCGCTCGCATATCACGCAGAAGTCTCAGGTTCAAATCTCGGTCCGAAGAAAAAAATTTTTTTTTTCTCTATTTTTTTTTTTTTTTTCAGTTGATTACGGCCCTTTCTGCTACGAGGCTAATTGACCAACCTCACCGTTCTACTTAAGGGGGGGAAAGGTACCTAAAATCGAAAAAAAATTAATTTTTTTGCATTTTCGATAGGATTTTTCCTCAGCTTTTCAACGCCGCAACCCGAATTCAAAAATTTTAATTTTATCGCAATATAGAGCCTATTTAGTATCGATACTTTTAAGTTTATTCTAGCAAAAATGAATAAAATAACACTAAATCAATATAAGCGTTTTTTAATGAGTCTAAAGACTAACTTTAATAAACGTCATAACTTTTTCGATAGGATTTTTCCTCAGCTTTTCAGCGCCGTAATCAGAATTCTAAAATTCCAATTCTATCGTAAGATACAGCCTATTTAGTATCGATATTTCTATGTTTATTCTAGCCAAAATGAATGAAACTACTCAAAATTAATATAGGCGTTCTTTTATGAGTCTAGGGACTTTTTCATGTTGTTAGCGCCATCTATTGACTCGATTCCTAACCATGTTTCGAATAATCGGCCCAAACCCGCGGTTTTGTTTAAACGTAACGGTTTTGTTTAAACGTAGCTCGATAACAATACGTTACTTTTGCACTGCGTTGCGTTTGCTACTGTATAACGTTCACTTGCTAGAAAAAAGTTTTTTACCTTGTTTGTTATAAATAAGTGTAAAGTTAATATTTTTTCGACTTGAGTGGGTGCTATATACATTTTCAGGAAGACTCATTTTCAGTTATTAGTATTACAGATTATATAATTAAAATTATAGTGAGTGGGTGTTGGTGATTTTATTTTCAGGAAGATTTTTATTATTGCAGATAATACAGATAATAAAATCATAAGTTTAGATAATTCAGTGATTTAGACAATACAGATTATAATTATTGCATGTAAAAAATTCTACCTTAGTTTATTTGGATACTATAGAATTCAGATTATTTTGAGTCATGCCACGACCAACAAAGAGACTTAGATCAAATCCAGACCTGAAGAATTCTATTGGAAGAAAAAGAAAGTTATATTTCAGAGGCAATCAGTACACGCAAGCTCCTTCAACTGATAGGGTAATAAATGCTCGACAAAGATCTGCAGCTGAAAGTAATAATCCAAGATTGAAAGCTGCATCAAGAAGAAAGATTTTACCTTTATCAGATGAACAGTCGCAAGCAGGATCTGCTCAATTTCGCTTGGTAGACTTTTCACTTTTGCTTCCATTTTTACAAGAAAATTTAAGATGTAAATGTGGTTCTGAAGTCACCTTTAATGAGACTTCAATGCGAGGGCTTGGATTTACATTAGAGTTAGAGTGTGAAAACTGTTCTGCTTCTGCATCTGTCACTTCATGCAGGATGATTGGACCAAAGAAGAATTTATATGAAACAAACAGAAGATCCATCTTTGGCATTCGCTCTCTAGGATTAGGCTTGACCAGCCTAAGAACATTTTGTGCTATTATGGACTTGCCTCCTCCAATTGGTCAAAAAACATATGACACAATGAAGGATTGCTTGGGTCGTGCAACTAAAAAAGTTGCAGATGAATCAATGCGCTCTGCTGTTGAGAAAGAAATTCAACTGACAAAACACAGAGAACTAACAGTCTCTGGTGATGGCACTTGGCGTACACCAGGCTTCCATTCTCACCAAGGTGCTGCAACAGTTATTGGATTAAATACTGGGAAGGTTTTAGATGTGCCACAAAAAATAATTTTTGTAAAGCTTGCAGCCTGTGGAAAATAAAGATAAAGAGACTGGCTCATATGATGATTGGCTTGAACAACACAAACCATTTGTGAAGCTAATCACACAGGCAGTTCTGGCAGTATGGAAGTAGATTGTATTTCAGATATTTTCAAGAGATCTGTTGGGAAATATAAGTAATCTACAAAAATTACATTGGCGATGGAGATGCCAAAGTATAAGAGAATTGTCAGATGAGCCCTATGGAGAAGATTTTAAGATTGACAAGAAAGAAGATATCAACCATGTAGGCAAGAGGATGGGAAAACGCCTACGCGATAAGAAGAAAGAGCTGAGCAGAACTCACCTGAGTGATGGCAAAACTATTGGTGGAAAAGGAAGACTTACTGGTGCAGTTATTGATATGCTGTCCAAGTATTATGGTAAAGCAATTAGAGATAGTTCCACAGTCGAAAATATGTACAATGCTATATGGGCTACTTGGAAACACAAAGATCCAGTGACCGAGAGCCTCAACATGATCTCTGCCCCACTGGTCAAAATTCATGGTGCCAATGGCAAAAAGCCAAAGCAAATGGCACTTTGAAGACCTTCAAGCACAAAAACTCACTTCCACCAGCAGTTATGGATGCCATAAAAGTATCTACACTGATTTGAGTAAAGTGGAACTCCTACAAAATGTGTTGGACAATTCACCCAAATCCAAATGAATCGTTCAACCAGACATTATGGAAATATGTTCCTAAAAAACTGTGGAGTGGCAACACAGTTTTTAATTTGGAACATACTTTGCAGTATTGACCTTCAATGATGGCAAGTCTGGTCTTATCAAGATGATGAGGGAGTATGATATTTCTCCAGGACTATACGCCATTCGATTCAGTCAAGAAGAAGATAAGAAAAGAATAGAGAAAAGTATAAGTAAAACTGTGTTGGCCTCCAGAAGTCAGAAGATCCAACCGCAAGAGGAACTTCATGAAAATGATGACAGTTATGTACCAGGCCCACTGAATTTCACTTCTCACTATAACTTTATGGTAATTCACTAAACACTTTATCATTTTTCTATTCTTCTTTTTTCTATTCTTTCATTGCACTGCATCTGTAAATATTTTAGTCATTCTGTGCTGAGAATGACAATAAAGCCTGAAACAAACACAAAGTATCACTACTCTTACATCAGTGGTATATGTAAACATAGAAAAGTAAAATACTTATCTGATTGCTGCTCAAATTATTGATTTCAAGGCTAAACATGGACAATTTTGGAAAAAAAATTATTGAAATAGCTTCATGGTTTTATTATGAATCTCTATAAAAAATTTCAAACATAAAATTACACTCTACTATACTTTTATTGCTGTAAAAAAAATGCATTATTTAGCTGATATATAAGAAGCAAATGTGTCACATGTCTATGCTGCAAGCAGAAGCAGAAAACTTTACTGTCTGCTACTAATGTAAACAGTACAGTCAGTAACGCCACCACCAGTTTCATGTGCTAACCTAGTAATATGAAATGTCAACAAGTCTGTTTCATTCACTAAATAATACATTTTTTTATAAGTCAAAAAGTGTATGCAGAGTGCAATTATATCTTTGAAATTTTACAGAGATTCATAGTAAGTTATAAAGATGTTTCAATAGGTTATTTTTTAAAATTGACTTTAACATTATCAGTGTATTTATTGGGATAATTTTTTTTTTTAAATTCTGGGCAGTAATATTTCATCTAAAATTGCTTGCATGCCGTAACTTTTAATGTGAACCGTTGAGCAATTGAGCTGAAACTTTCAGGAGTGTTCTACATAACAATAGCTACAAACGCAACCACTTTCAAAGGTATTGGACAAAAATTTGCACTTTTTTTCAGGCTATATCCCTAGCACAATTGTATTTTATTATATGATGTCAATGAATAAATGTGTATATGTGTCTGGCAAAATGAGTATAACTAATTTAAAAATCTGAAAGTGCTTGCGTTTGTAACCACACATCTAATGAACAAAATGAGACCCCAATGACCATGATTGAATCATCGGTTCTAGCTGGATCTTACGGCACAGGGGTACCTGCCAGGACTGTGGGCTTGCTTCATCAAGGAGGATTCTATGGCGACTGGGACCTCAATTTCAATATTCCAGCGTGAAAAACTTTAGAAAAAAGGGTGAAAAAAAGAGAGTATCCTCTGTATAGTACCAAAAAAAATTTTTTTCATACTTTTTAATGAATTTTTTTACATTTCAGGTTTAAGGTACCTTTCCCCCCTTAACGGTGGGTCTTCCGTGTGTATGTCAGTGTTTGATGTGTAAGTGTATGTGTTAGTGTATTAGCGTGTACCTATAGTCGATATGGTTGCGCCTCCCATACCGCAGAGGTTATGCTTTGATAATGGTGTGACCTCCAACACCATAGAGACCGAAGTTGAAGTGCACTAGCTTTCATCCTAGGAAAAATTTCCACGGTGTACACCCAACGGTGCAAACCCGCAGAAAAAAACCTCCGGAAAAAACCAGCCCACCGCCGGGATTTGAACCCTTAACTTCTCCGTTGAGAAGCAAGAGCGCTAGCCCCACAGCCACCGTGGCCTCTTTTTTCTCTATTTAAAGATGCCCGCTTGTGGCGCCATCCATCTCTTGGGAGCAGTACTTTCCTCACGACTTGCCTCAGTTTTTGATGGGGAAATAAACTTCTATACCTAAGTATCTATCTTCTTTGGTCAAGAGCGATAACTTCAAAGTTTTGTAATTCTGTAGAGTCCATGAATTATTTGAATATCTGCTTGGATGAAGAAAAAAAAGATCATTTCACTGGGTTGAATCGTTGATGAATCAGTCTGTGTTTTGATTGAGATGATGACCTCAAAAATGATATCTTAGTTTAACAAACGTTTTGAGTTATATTCTGAAGAGAAGAGGAAGTGATAAATTATTACTTAACTTACTTAAATCGATAAGAAATCAGCCTGTGTGTTCAAAAATGAGTGAGAGGATGACCTCGAAAATGTTATCTTAGTTTAAAGAAAGTTTACAATTGTATTCAGTAGGGATGCGAACTATTCAAATAATAACTTCCCTCAGTTGGATCGATGAAAAATCATTCTGTGTGTTAAAAGTAAGCGAGTGCATGACCTCAAATTACATCTTAGCTTCAAAAGATGGGGCCTTAGTAATTTTTTCACTATCTCTCATCGGATATAAATCAATGATGGGTTTCTCAGCGAGGATCTTAACTGAGTGTGAGAAGAGAAAGACGCTTAGTCGGGCGGAGTAATTTAGCAACTTTATATTCTGCAGAATATACGAACCACTTAAATATCATTTAAAGAAATTTTCGATTCACTCAGTTGGATCGATCAAAAATCAGCCTGTATGGTTAAAATTAAGCGAGTGGATGACATCACACTGAATCTTAGCTTCACAGGATGGAGGCTTAGTAATTTTTTCGCTATCTCTCATCAGATATAAATCAATGATGGGTTTCTAAGCGAGGATCTCAAGTGAGTGTAAGAAGAGACAGACGCTTAGTCGAGCGAAATAACTTGGCAGTTTTATTTTCTGTACAATATACGAACCATTTTAATATCAACAGGAGTTTGGAAAATACATTTTTGATACACTCAGTTGGATCGAACGAAAATCGGCCTGTGTGTTTGAAATTAAGCGAGTTCACAGCAAATTTCATAAAGATTTGATGAAAATTGACAAAGTCCTCGCGAAAAAACACAATTTGGAAAGTTGAAAATATTCCATTTTTTCAAAAAGGGGCGTGGCTATGCCCAATTAGGCTAAATCGTAATATTTTTCAGCCTAAATTCATTGTTTTTTCATAGTGTTCCTAACAAGGAGCTGTTATTGACCCTTGATAGTATTTTTATTAAATTTGTCTTGCTTTGTTACGTATTCACAGCAAATTTTGATAGAATCAATTTTCATACACATACAAGTTCCACACATTCAAACTGTGCAAGAGAACATCCAGAAATACAATCAATTTTTTATGAACATACTATTACATATTGTTCAAGTAGATCATTTTAAAATGGAAGACCTCCGTACTGCTATTCAATTAATTTTTCCAAACAGTTACGTAGGTTCGATTGATTTGAAAGATGCATTCTTTATGATACCGTTACATCCACATAGTAGAAAATTTGTGCGGTTCAAATTTGATGACAAAATCTTTGAGTTTCTCTGTTTACCATTTGGATTATGCACTTCGCCAAGTGTGTTCACCAAACTCATGAAGGTGGTTATGAAATCGTTAAGAGCACAGGGTCTAACTTCGGTTATATACTTAGACGATATCTTGTGCATAGAAAATTCTTATGAAGAATGCCTTTTTAACCTGCAAAGACAAGATGTCTTCTGACAGATTTAGGGTTTATCATTCTAATGAAAAATCAGACAAAGTCCCAACCCAGGAGGGAAATACTTAGGGTTTATTATCGATACTAAAAATATTGTATAGAACTTCCTGATTTAAAAAAGAAAATTTACAAATTCTCGTTAAAAAATTCCTCAACGCCAGACTTGCAAAATTCGGGAGTTAGCTCACCTCATAGGTAAACTAGTTTCGTGCTGCCCAGCCCTTGATTATGCGTGGCTGTATACAAAGAACTTAGAAAAAGAAAAAATATTTCAATTGTATTTCAACAATTTTTGGTAGGTGGTGGCAGAAAAATATCCCTAATAGTGTACACTATATAAAAAATAACGAGTTCAAATTGACGATTTTTACCGACTCTTCTCTCGAGGGTTGGGGCGCAACCGACGGAACACGCAAGATTTACGGTTCTTGGTCTCGCGACGAAAAGAAGCATCATATAAACTATCTAGAGTTATTAGCAGTAAAAATCGCGTTGGAGAACCTAGCACCCGATATTAGAGATGCACAGATTCTATTAAGAATAGACAACACTACCGCTTTAGCGTATGTCAACAAGATGGGCGGTATTCGAGTCGATAAACTAAGCAAATTGTCCAAAGATATTTGGCAATGGGCGGAGGAAAGGAGTATTTTGTTTGCTTCCTATACCATCGGAGTGCAACACGGTAGCAGACAAACTATCGCGAATAGGTAATATCGATACGGAATGGGAATTGAATGACGCCTACTTTAGTAAAGTCGTCAAGAAATTCGGAAAACCACAAATTGACTTATTTGCTACTAGCAAGAATCGTAAATGCGAACAGTTTGTGTCATGGAAACCTCAAAACGGAGCATTATGTGTCGATGCGTTTACCATAGATTGGAACGATTTTCTTTTATGCATTTCCTTTCTTTGCCCTGTTGGCAAAAACATTATCGAAAATAAAGAAAAACAAGGCTGTGGGGATTCTTGTAGCTCCATTTTGGGAAAATCAGCCGTGGTTTCCACTCTTTGTAAAATTATCAATAAGTGAAATAATAATTTTTAACCCGAATAAAGACCTTTTATTGTCTTCTTGTAGGACAATTCAGCACCCAAGAGCACAACACCTGGCTTTGATGGTATGCATTGTATCCGGGAAGCATTTATAAAGAAAAGTATCAAAAATTCTGTAATTGATATAATCTTGGCGTCATTAAGTAAATCTACACTTAAACAATACAATGGTGCTCTGAAGCAGTGGTCTGATTTTACAGAAAAAACCGAAATCGATTTCTTTGATATCTCGGTAGACACAGTATTAAACTTTCTTACTGATAGGTTTGAAGCAGGAGCTTCATACGGTACTTTAAATACGTACAGAAGCGCAATTTCATTAGTATCTAAGGATAAAATAGGAGAGAGAATAGAAATTTCAAGGTTTATGAAAGGGGTTCATAGGCTCAGACCAGTAAGACCCAAATAATTACACTGGGATGTTTCTATTGTATTAGACTATCTAGAAATGATTGATGTTCAAGATATTAAAAATTTAACTATTAAAACGATGTTATACTAGCATTAAGTACGGCGCAGCGGGCGCAGACCTTATCTCTGATTAAAATAAGTAACATTACGATTTCAAATCGTGGATTAGAAATTAAGATACAGATTTAATAAAGACCTCCAGAGTTGGTAGTAACCAACCACTGTTACAATTGCCCCGGTTAATTGATAAACCCGATTTATGCGTATACACCTCGATACTTCTGTATATTGATAGAACTAAAAACCGTAGAGGAGATATTGATAATTTATTCATAAGTCAGAACAAACCTTATCGAGCTATCACAGCCGAGACTGTCAGTCGTTTAATTAAAACAGGTCTCTCTAGAGTGGTATTGACACATCTATCTTTACGGGCCATTCTACGCGCCATGCAGCAAGCTCGAAGGCCTTGCAAAAAGGAGTCGATATCGATACGATAAGACGCACTGCAGGCTGGTCGGAAAGATCTAAAACTTTCGCAAATTTCTATAATAGACCGATCATTACTGACAGCTTCGAGCTAGCAAATCTAGTTCTCAGAGGTAATGAGGATGATTAAAATTGTTACATCCATTCATGTACTCATTCACTGTTGTTACAAATAAAGTTAAATGCATAAATTTCACCTTTTTTCTTCTCTAAAATCTACAATTGGTAATGTAGAAGAGCGAGGATGTAGTATAATTAAACGATCAAACGAACTTACCGAGTGAAGTTCGATCGTAATTATATGAAGTCCTCGCTCGAATACATTACCACCCACCACAGTTATTAACCCTCCCTTATAGAAGACGGTGAAATTGCATCTGACTTGCTCTAAAAACTGAGGCGGAAGGGCAGGCCGTACGCGGCGACAGGTAATACAGCGCCGTGTGCGGCCAAAATCTTACTTTCAGGGACTCTAAATTCGTGACCAGCGAGCCGTACGGGGACGTCTACAATTGGTAATGTATTCGAGCGAGGACTTCATATAATTACGATCGAACTTCACTCGGTAAGTTCGTTTGATCGTTTAATTACATTGCCTGATTGAAAACAAAGTTTGCGACACAACATTTATTAACTTTTATATGCATATTAGTAAATACTTTGATTCAATCAGGCAGTAATAGCAGTCGACTTACACACTTGATGCAATTTTTCAAAAATTACATTGATTGATTGAAAACAAAGTTTGCGACACATTTATTACATATTAAATTATTAAAATCGAGGCGGTGGCCCCACTAACTTACTGCTGCGTCTTTTAATTATGGTCCATGTCGTCAACAAATGTAAAATATAAATGTTGTGTCGCAAACTTTGTTTTCAATCAAGCGGTATGGCTATTGAAAAATTGTAGTATTATGATAATATTAGATTAAATTCCAAACCCAAACCTCTTCTTGATCAAAATAAACTGTATGCAGTTCATTACATTTGTTAGGCATATTGGTTAATAACTTTGTTTCAATCAACAGCAGTCGACTTACACACTCAATGCAATTTTCAATAATTACATTGTTTGATTGACAACAAAGTTTGCGACACAACATTCATTACATTTTATATTCATATTGGTAAATACTTTGATTCAATCAAGCAATGTAATTATTGAAAAATTGTATTGAATGTGTAAGTTGACTGCTATTGATTGAAAACAAAGTTTGCGACAAATTTGCATGTATTTGGTCTTATTGGATTGTACAATTATGATACCTTATAATAAATTACATTTTGTTTTTCAGATGTATGCATATGTGCGCAAATTGGATGGAAAATCATTGATTGTCCCAGTTAAGGAAATTAAAAATTATAAGGAGCCTATCATCAGCAGCAATAAATATAAATTGAGCATCAAAGGAAAATTGGATCCTTTGTGTTTATCGATTATTGTGGCTGGTACGTATTATAATCTGATTTTTTAGTTTACTAAAACGTTTTTTTAATTAAAACTTGCATTAATATTGGTTACATTTTTACTTCTTTTACAGAGTCAGAAGAGAAATTGATAGAGAAAATCAAAAGCCCGCAGCCAAGACTAGTAAAAACGCCACTAAAGTTTGCTGAAACTGCTTCAGATTTATCGGATATGGACAAACCCATTGAAGCAAAGAAAGTGGAAGATCCAAATTTAGAAAAAATTTTGAAGGATCAATTACAACAACTTAAGAAAAATGTAAGCGGTATTTTATTATATTTAATGTTATAGATATTCAGGATACCCAGCTTTTACATATGCAAGCATATAACCCTCATCCAAAATATCAGTCCATTAATTTTATATACTGTGTAAAGTTCAGCATGTAGAATTTGCATATGATTTATAGAGAGTCACAGCCGTGAGGCCCCAATATTTTGATATGTCTGCAGTCAAAATTATAATCATTGGGTATACAATTATGGAGTCATAAATATATTTAAATTATATTTATTGGGGTTGGAATAATTATTGTCGTTGAATGCAGTGCGACAATAGCGTTAATTTTTTCAAGTTCAATCAAATTACATAATGCGTATTATAATATTATTACATTATACGTTCGGGGAAAATGACGGTTTTTCATACTTGATTTGATTTTATTACTTTTTTGTGGTCTATCTCAGTCTCCTTTTTTTTTAAACTTCATTGCCGCGGGTGTTGATATATTTTCAGGTGCACACTAGAGCGTGCACTATATATGGCAATAACAATCGTACATTGGGAAATTATTGGAAGATGTCAAATATATACACGGTAATGTGTCGATGCTAAGCGTATTTCGATACTTTTATTTTATTTATAATATAATTATAAAATATCAGAATTGAAACTCTCGATATATATTGCACCGTTTGATGATTCTTAATATATGCAGATCAAAATAATTCAGAATCAATTACAATAATAAGATGATTATTTGGTCAAGTTAAGATTTTATTCCATCGTCATTTTGACTATCCAAGGAATATAAAAAGCCTCGATATATATCTATAGTTCATTACCATAACGATCGAAATTTCATATGTATCGTGCTTCGTTCAAGAAAAGCTAAAGTTTCTTTTTTTGTACACCTGACCTACACCCTAAGCGATAAATAGGGGCATGAGATGAAGCGCGCTCCTCAATACGAAAAGAGCTTCGCGGCTAACTCGTATTATGTAAAAGCACCGACGTTAAACCGAAAAACGACGCGAGTGTAGTGATTTTTTCCGCATTTATAATAGAGCTGCTACTGCTGCTGCTGCTGCCGCTGCTGCTGCTGTTGCCACCGTTGTCATGCGCAAGCAGAGTCTACCCTATTAATGTAGAATTGCCATAGACCTTCTCGTTCGTTCATTCAATAGTTACTGGCGAGTTCGTCGCTTTTCAAATCGACGCGGTTGAAATTCGAGACAGTAGGGGTAAATAGCAGGCTTCTTTCTTTCCTTTGTCCAATAGTCTGTGCGCAAAATTTTTCACTTCCTCCTTTCACTGACAAGACATACAGCAGAATTTTGAAGTGCGATTTGTAAAACAAGATAAGATTTATAACACAAGGTAAGAGAAATAATAATTTTAACATTCATGACTATTTAATATTTAAATTGAAATGATGAATTGAGGGAACAACTTTTCTAGCAGTATATGAAAAAAGACTTAGTCTTTTAGCTGTTTACAAATACGACTCAACTCTATAACCTCGAAAATTATATCAATAAACTTGAAACACTTGTCAGCTCAACTTTAACTAATTCGTGTATCTGCAAGTGAGTAATGGAAGAAATATTAAATTATTAAAATCGAGGCGGTGGTCCCACTAACTTACTGCTGCGTCTTTTAATTATGGTCCATGTCGTCAACAAATGTAAAATATAAATGTTGTGTCGCAAACTTTGTTTTCAATCAAGCGGTATGGCTATTGAAAAATTGTAGTATTATGATAATATTAGATTAAATTCCAAACCCAAACTTCTTCTTTTTCAAAATAAACTGTATGCAGTTCATTACATTTTTTAGGCATATTGGTTAATAACTTTGTTTCAATCAGGCAGTTAACAGCAATCAACTTACACACTCAATACAATTTTTCAATAATTACATTGTTTGATTGACAACAAAGTTTGCGACACAACATTCATTACATTTTATATTCATATTGGTAAATACTTTGATTCAATCAAGCAATGTAATTATTGAAAAATTGTATTGAGTGTGTAAGTTGATTGCTATTGATTGAAAACAAAGTTTGCGACACAACATTTATTACATTTTATATTCATATTGGTAAATACTTTGATTCATTCAGGCAGTTGAAAACAGTCGACTTACACACTCAATGCAATTTTTGAATATTCACATTGCTTGATTGAAAACAAAGTTTGTAACAAATTTGCATGTATGAGGTCTTGTAATGATTGTAGAATTACTAGCTTCTGCATGAGGGGTTTAAAACT
The DNA here is from genome assembly GCA_034770305.1 of Trichogramma dendrolimi. Classification (NCBI taxonomy): domain Eukaryota; kingdom Metazoa; phylum Arthropoda; class Insecta; order Hymenoptera; family Trichogrammatidae; genus Trichogramma; species Trichogramma dendrolimi. The sequence continues at coordinate 168,396 of JAPMIB010000170.1, read as the reverse complement.
TCTGAATCATTATTGTTAAATTATTTCTGCAGATCATGGAAGCAATCGTTGGGACAGTACGAGAAGGGCAGGTACTAAAACTTAAAAAAATTAATCTATTATATTACAATATATTACAAAACAAATATTTGATCATGTTTATCCTTTATCTAGATTTATTGTGGCCACAATGTATGGATTGCTATACGAGCGTATGAGGAGTCAAAATCTACTGCAGTGAGGGGAAAAATGACGTCCAAATATTCTCGTTTCGTGAAAGAAATATCCTGCTATATATTCGGACTCGAGGCGTTGAGGACATGCACCATAATTAAAAGATGTAGCAGTATTAGATTAAATTTCAAACCCAAACCTCTTCTTGATCAAAATAAACTGTATGCAGTTCATGGTAAGCCTTGTAGTAGTACAAATCAGTTCTTATTCTTTGTTTGTTGGATTAACCAATTGAATGAATTTTTTTTTAGAACTTTTTTCATATTATTTGGAAACTGAAGAAGGAAAAAGTCCTGATGAAATACGCTATGAACTAGTACATGTTAGTGAATTGAGTCGTAATGTAGACTTAAAGATACATTGGATTGACTATAATTCTTAAATGTCGAGAAAGCGTAAACACAACGAAGTAGGGGATTCACCTATGCTACATGTGTACACTTGACGTAAAAATATCTGACCAGCCACACGCTACCTGGTCTGAAAATTCGAAATTCATTATAGGTGGGGTCCTAAACTTCGTTGTGTTTACGCTTTCTCATACATTTCAGAATTAAAGTCGAACCGGTGTACATTTTTAGAATTGAAAAAACTCCGTTTCTGACATACAATAATGTACGAAAAACATTTCCCTTAAGTTTGCAAGCTATTTGGTACCGAAGAATGTTACGTACCAGACTCTAAAGAACGTTTTTGGTTTTCACAAACTTATATGAAATATGTATATTCTGTATGATGTAGGTTTTTAAAACCCAAAAAAGATATGATGAGTTGCTTCAGTAACTTACAACTAATTATTGTAGGCAAAAAAGTTGAAAAAGATAGGTTGTCTTGTCCCTTACTTATGTTGTTTCAGTCGTTTCACTTTCATTACTTTCTACGAGTTTTCAAAAGATAAAAAAATTTAATTGGTTGTGTCGCTACGGTTACTTACGAATATGGTATATTTTACTAAATAATTCGATGATGTTTTATGGCAAAGTGGAATGTTAACCACGTTTAATAAATTTTCAAAAGTATAGAAATTACTTCAAACTACATGTACATGTATTTTGGTGTAATAATCAGTATAATGTATTCTGTATCGATAACACTCTTAAAAAGTGTTACGTGCCTCAAAACTGTTTTTATGGAATTGTACTTTTTTAGTTTGAGTGTGTAAACATAAGCGGCAATTGCAGTTAATAGCAGCGCGTCGACACTACCTCTTTTCATAGCGTCTAAGAACCTTCATAAATCGCGCTTATACCGAAGGAAATGTCTATTTAAAAAATCTTGCAAACTTTAGGAAAATGTCTCATTGCAAAATATTGAATTCCAGAAACAAATTGATCTTTTTTAATTCTCAAAAATATATTAAAAATTAGAAAATTCCTATCTTAACACATATAATAAAACGATCGGTTTTCAATAAACTTGGGGTATCCAAGCCTCTTTTGTTCGACAAAATTATTGTTCAATTCTTCATAATATTTTTTAGATGCCAAAAATGAGACTGCAACTGATCATAGTGCAGGTTTATTTGAGATAAATTGTCAACCAAGACATAATCAGAATAACTCTACGTGCGACTTTGTTGCTCAAGAATCCATCTCTAATGTTGAATCATGGGATCATCGGAGAAGTAGATGAAGCAGATACAGGAGATATGGTAGATATGGTAGATATGGTAGGTGTAGTAGATAAAGTAGATATAGAAAATGAAATAAATGAAGATCCCGAAGAAAAAGAGAAAGATGATGATTTTGTTGGTAATGATATTAATTTAGACGAATTTTCAAATACAAGTGAATTAGACTATGACGAAGATATTGAGGATTCTATTGATTACAATGTTGAATTTGATGAATATTTAATTATAGACGATGATCTAAAAAACGTTACAGTAACCAATGATACGGCTTCCTTCACTGGCGATGATCGGATAATGTTTTCGGAAAGTGGATTAACAGTATCTGATGTAATGTTAATGTTGCATGGGTTTAACGTACGATTTGGCACTATACGTTCTATGCAAAATGCTTTATTGGACTTCATTAAATGTTTAGCTGGGCCATCATTCAAAAGTTGGAATTATAGTTCGTACAAGATGTCAAAAACGGTTGCTCCACCAAAAACGTCCATGAAGAAAGTGTTTTATTGCTCAGAGTGTAATATTGTACTCGGCGATATGTTGTTATCAGAAGAAAGAAAGGTACCTATGATGTGTGTAAATTGCGAAAAAAAGTATGAAATTTCAAAAAAATTTGAAGATTATTTCATATCTTTGGACTTGAAATATCAACTGCAAAAATTATTAGACCGAAAAGATATTCAAGAATCTATGTTGAAAAATAATTCTAGAGTGGCACATGAAGATGAAGATGTCATAAAAGATATAACTGATGGAGAACTATTTCAACAAAATGTAACCGATCCTTATGCCCTTTCATTAAACTTTAGCCTTGATGGTGCTCAGCTATTTAAAAGTGCTAAAAAAGCTTTTTGGCCTCTGCAGGCGCACTTAAACTGTTTATTTGGGAAAACGCGCTTTAGGCACCCACTTATAGTTGTATTATGGCAGACTGAAAAAGAGCCATCGCCAAAAATGTTAAATTTGATCATGAATGAACTTATTGTGCAATGTAATTACATCAATAACGAAGGTGGCTTAGAAGTAACAGATATTATAACGGGCTCAGTTATTACGAAGCCTATTATTTTATATTGTGCTTGCGTTGATAGTGTCGCCCGACCAATAATGCAAAATAGGCTACAGTTTAATGGATATTATGGTTGCTCATACTGCTATCTAATAGGCATACACAAAGAGGGCTGTGTTCGTTATCGTATGGGTAAACAGATTCCGAAAATTCGCGATCACGAAACGCATTTAGAAGACTTAAAATTGGTAAATGAAATGGGTATCAAATCGGTACATGGAGTGAAAGGTGAATCAGTATTGTTGACTATAGATAATTTTGATATTATTTGGAATTTGCCACCTGATTATATGCATAATTCACTAATGGGCGTAACAAAACAATTGACCATGTTTTGGAAAAGTGCTCTCAAAAAAGCTGAGTATGAAAAATTAAAAAAAAGGATGTCTCATGTTAAATTAAGTCGAGATTTAAGGCGATCCCTTCGATCATTAGATCATATAAGGCTTTAGAGTGGAAAATGTGGTTGTTGTTTGTAAGTGTGCCATGCTTATTCGACATTATAGACGAAGATATGCATAAATCATATCAATTATTTGTCAATAGTATTTTTATTTTGCTGAAAAAAGATATCACACTCGACGAAATTGATAATTGTGAATGTGACTTGTTCCAATTTGTTGGCAATTGTCAATCGCAATATGGAATAAAATTTATGACGTACAACATTCACACCCTCGTGCATTATTGTGAAAGCGTAAGGCGTTGCGGTCCTTTATGGTCACTGTCAGCCTTCCCATTTGAATCGGCAATCGGCCGATTTATCAAAGAGATCAACGCTCCTAATGGTTGCCTTAAACAAATATCAGAAAAATGGTTGCGAAGGTGTACGTTTGAGAGCTATATAGAAAATAATACATCCAATTCATCTTGTTCTGTAGAGTACTGCAAATTACTGTTGCAGAATAAAAATTATGTACATGATGCTACTTGCTTAGAAAACGTCACGTTATTGGGTATTGGAAGTGAAAATGAAGAATTGAAAATTTGATGCGTAAATTAATAAAAAATCGTAATTTGCGAGTGGATATTTTTCAAAGATGTATATATAAAGATTTTTATTTGCATACATCGAATTATTCTCGAGTCATGAAAACGTGTGATTCCGTGGTCGAATTATCCGAACATAGAGTAATGGATATACAGTATATAGTGAAAGCGAATAATAAGTGCTATATTTGTTGTCACGAATGGATAATAGTGCCAAATGAATTTAATGGGCCAACCTTACAATCTACAGTATCCCATATTCTCAAAGTTAAAGAGAAACTTAAAGTTATGAATGTGTTGAATATTGACGCTGTTTGTAAAAAAATTTTAGTTATCAACACAGGAGAGCAAACGTATATCACTTATGTACCGAACGATTTTGAGACTCATTAATAGGTAAATAATTATATGCAATTATAAACATTAGATGTAATTAGTAATAAATTAATTAGTGTAATTAGAGATAAATTACATGAATAGTCTCATGCAAGGAGATATTTCACACTTGATTTTGTTACAATTACAATTTAAAAACATCTTGCTAATCATGCTACATATTTTATATTTGAATAATTAATATTTCATTAAAAATAAATTAATTGGCACACAAAACATCAAATATCAACTAGTGGTTATTTCTTATAAAGTACGCTTTATTTTTCCAACTACGTAACCACATCATAACTTGAAAGTCTTTTTTTTATAATTATATGTACTCATTCAAGTTTGTATCTAAAACGTAACTACAATGATAAATTTTATTATCATCTGCATACATTTTATATAACTAGTTTGTATAACTATAATTTATATAACTATAATTAACAGTTTTATTACACTGTTTTATAAAACATTTTTGCAAATTATTAAAATTCAACCAATAATGAGCGAACTAAATTGTCCGATTTCTTCTTACGTTACTCATTTTTGTTTATCTGATAAGCATGAATATTTACACGAAACTCGAGTCATTCATTATAAATTAGTTGTCATTCCTTTATCAATTAGTCCTAAGATAATTCAATTTTTTTTTATATAGGTGTTAACATTAATAGTTATTTATATATAACATGCGTTTTCCAAAAAAATGTAAATCTTAGCACAAGTATTTGCATCCTACGAATCAAGTGTTTAATAACATTATTAATACTTCTGATTTCTATTTACAGCAAAATCAACGCAAAAAAAATAGCAAACACCTGCTAATAAATCGGCGAAGTCAATACAAGTCGTCAAATAAAAAACCAAATGATAAACGTAAATCGATGGATAGTGCGGACAAAAATGGGCCACCTCTAAAAAATCAAAAATTGATTCTAACAAGGAAAATAAAATCGTAGGAAAAAATTTACAAAACTTATCTACAATAAATTTTGAAGGAGAAACTGAGCTTAAAAAAAATGAAGAATTATCTCAAAGTAGTCCTGAAACGATGACTAACGACTTTAATGGTGCTTTGGATAATTCATGTGCAATGACTACTTTACCAAGTTGCATTAGTAATCAAACAGAATCAACTTCTAAATGTTCAAAGAAAGAGCTTCCAGATAGTGTCAATAAGACCGCTGTAAATTCAGTGCCTAATGATACAAATAATAAATCAAAATTATCTTCAAATAGTTCAACAGCAGTAGCAAAAGTTACTCGAAAACCCACTATTACTAGTTTAAAACCTAACGTAGTAAAAAGCAATACTAGTGATAAGGATAAAGCAATTAAAAGTAAAGTACTAAACTGTTCTAAAAACAACTGCAGCTCTTGAAGCCAAAGAAAAAGAAATTAAACAATTGAAAAAAAAAATTGAACGATGCTAAAGATTCAATAGAAAGATATAAAATTTTATTGATGGATAAACACAAGGAGGTTCAAAAATACCACAAGTTAATTTGGATTTACAAATAAAAATTTTGGACAGAATTGATGAAATGGTATGAATTTCAAAAGTGTATTAATTTTTTTTAAAATTTAAAATATTGTTTTTTTGTAATTTAAATATTTTTTTAATTTCATTTTTTTTTAATTTAAAACTTTGTAGATAGTAAGGCAATAGATGTTGTCACTGGAAAACCAGCATCAGAAGGGGCCGTGGGTTATGTTAGAAAACATGATAACCAGGTAGATAATATTATTTTACAATTATTAACAAGTTTTTATACCAAATCAATAAATTTAAAAATTTATTATTTCAGATACATTGCGGTAATAATATTTACATTTGTAAAAACTCGTATGATAATGCCAGAAATAAAGCAGCATCGTCAAAAGGTGGAACTGAAAACGGGCTTTCAAAGTTCGTGAAAGATATTTCCGCTGCAATTTTTGGGTCAGAAACTTTGAAAATGAGCAGCGTCACGGGTAAACCCTGTAATCGATATAAATCAGCGCCTAAACCAGCACTTGACTCGAAGAAACTCAATTCAGTGTATGGTAAGTTCAATAAAGTAGTTATGACTTGTATTCGTTTTTAATCTTACTGCCTTTGCATTCGAAAATATGCCAAAGCTAAGATAAAACGAAAAGCTTCGAACCCATTTTCCAAACCTTCCTAAAAAACCTAAAAAATAGTTTTGTAAACGTCTATGTGGAGACTTTCTTAATATTGTCTCTAAGTTTTACATTTAACCATTTAGAAAAATATTTTACACAAATCTTTAAGAGAGTTTTTCAATTTACCTCAATGTTGATAATTTTAAATGGTGTCGTTGTTGATAAAACTTCCATGTACCGATTAAATTGGGTTTGTTTGGTTACATCTTTCATAATTTGGTTCCGCGATAATAAGTTTATTTCAAAATTTATTTCCAAGACACTAGTATTTCCACTTTTATGTCATTTCGAATGAATCATTTGTATCATTCTCACTAAATTTTATTGTTTATACTTGTTCGAATATTAGAATTATCGTACTCTTACATACGTATGAGTGTCGTTTGTTAATTGAAGTAAATTTATTTTTCAATTTCAATTTACAAATTACTAGATAATAATGTTGATTTTTTCGGTGTCAGCATATTGTACAACAAATGTCTCGTAACATACAGCTAACCGCAACATAGTGTAAAAAATTGTTTCACATTATTGTAATGATTTTATGATGACGTGTTTTTATGCTTAGCATCGGCCATTTGCATGAATGCACTATATGCCATGATATGATGTATAAATTTGAATATTTGTATGATATTTGCAGCTATCTTCAAATTTTACATGAGTGACGCCCTTCAATACGATCGGTGAGATAGCTCAAGAAACCACTCATGTCGGCACATACGTAGCTCAAAAGATTCAAGATCTCAATAAGAAGACACGGATTCCGAAGAAAAAAAATTTAGAACAAAATTTATATGAAGAAATTATAGATGGTACGGTTTCTGGAATTACTGATGAAAATGCAGCAAAAGGAAATGACCTTGTAAATCCTCAAACTGAACAAGTACAAGAAGTTTTGACAAAGATACTGATAAGGATGGTTATTCAGATTCTGATGAAGAAAATTATAATACTGGTGATATATCTGAAAAAGAAGAAGAACTAGAAGAAGAAGAAGAAGAAGAAGAACAACAACAACAACAAGAAGAACAAGGAGAAGAAGAAGATAATGATGATGATGAAGCTGGAACTATTGAAAGTGATGATGAAGAAGATGATTAAAAAGTGGAGGGTCTCTTGATAAGTATACTATAATTTAATAAGTTGATCATGCAATTATTTATTGTTGTAATTGTTCCAAAGTTAGTATCTAAACGCATATAGTTAGAAAGAAAGTTTAAACTTTCATAATTTAATTTAAAATTAGCTTCTTATTCTTTATTATTTTTTACTAATGTAATTAAAGATTGCTTTATAATTTGACAAAAATGTCAATAACTATACTTTTATGTCTCGTACAAATTTCTCCAAAATTAGTGTATTAATACTTTCTCGAAATATGTTCATTTGCTGAATTTTATCAAAATACTGTTGTATAATTGGCATTGAAAAAATATTTCTTACTAACTTTGTTTTTATCAAGTAAGAAAAATTACTTTTTGAAATAAGTAAATGCTAAGCATTTTATTTAGATTCTTATGGTATCATATAAGCGAAAGATTTGCTTTAATCATTTTTAACAAAATTGTATGAAACACATGTGTGTAAGTTCATAACATTAAAACCCTTTTTTTTATTTGAATTTTTGCGTATCATTGTTAACTTTATCCTATTAAGTATTATTGCAAAGTATTCATACCTTTAATTACAGCAATACGTTATGCAATGTGAACGAGTGCCTTTATTAGGAATACAAAAAATTTCACCACGGACCAAAGGGGATTGTTAATAAATTTTCGTTAAAAACACCCGCATAAATCGAAAAAAATAAGCGTCCAAGTAGCGTTGTTTAGTTTGGAGGGCTGTGACATTTCGAAAGATTGTTTAATTTATTGGCATATAGTATACCATATTGTATACTGTAGATATTTAACACTGCTTACATCTTCTTTGTATTCATAACATAAAATTTAATATATGCGTGAAGCGTGTTGAATATCTATGGTATGGATGGTTATTGAAAAATTAGGTTTGTTTTTTTGCTAATATACCAAAAAAACGTGTCACTCAACATACAATTAATACGTATAAATCTAATAAGTACCCATACCCCAAAATGAATAATATTTTAATATTTCCTATTGATACCAATAGATATCCGCAAACTAGTATGTGCAATCACGTTAAAAATATATAGAATATCAAAAGGGAAATTATTACGAAATACGACAGGTTCTTCAAACTATACGTATTTACCTCATTCAAACTTGTAGGTTGTTTTTTTGCTTATACCATAAAAACATGTCACTCAACATACAATTAATACGTACGGATCTGGTAAGTACCCATTCCCCAAAACAAATAATATTTTAATCTTTCCTATGGATACCAATAGATATCCGCAAACTAGTATGGGCAATCACGTTGAAAATATATAGAATATCAAAGGGGAAATTATTACGAACTACGATAGGTTCTTCAAACAAACTAAACGTATTTACCTCATTCAAACTTGTTAGGTTTTTTTGCCACCATAAAAGATTATTTAAGAACTTTTATTATTGGTCAGACTATGCGTATACATTCTTATTGGCTAAATTTTTCATTTAAAAAAAATTTATAAAAACCGATAGATCATGATATTTTTTTAAAGCTTGCTAAAAAAACCTTATAATAACCAAAAAGTCTAAAATTATATTTTACTGTGAACCTGAAAATCCTATATACACCATTAAAATATCTATGGGAATAATGGATATATTTTACTGAACATTAGTTTTTTCTATAAGTCATTATGATAAATATCTGGTGCAAATGCACACAACTATGGTTATATAAAATTTTTTTTATAAGTTTTTATAAGGACCTTTCAATCGGGATGGACGAACCCATAAGCCAAAGGACCCACGTAACCAAACGGTACGTCTAGGTAAGGACAAGGAATTCTAAGGTTACAAGGGATACAGTGAATTTTTATACACATGCAAGATCTAAACATTCAAACAGTGCACAAGGGGAGGGGCTCGAAAAACCGAAACGGTTTTAACCTACTGCATCTTTTAACGAAAAAAAAAATATAGGCTCATTATTTCTATAATCCTAATGTTGAAAGTCGAAATTATGATGCAATAATTAAAATTAAACGAAAGGCGATTTCACGATTCAGTCATTATGATTATAACGAGCGGTAAAAATGATCAAAAACCTATTTTATTTGACACTAGCGAAAACCTCGAATGAAAAATAGAATTACTGATAGCAAAAGTTAAAATATCCTAATTCCGTACGACCGAAAGGCTTTAATCGACGACCTCATTTAAATTACGATGTACACCACAGATGGCTCTGTACAATGAAGATTGGAAAATAAGCTGAAATATGTGGGAACGCTGTGATATAAAAGCTGCGGCTTACGGTATTTAAAAATTGACATTAATTCGGTATTAAAAAATGACAGAATTTCATATTATTTTATGAAACATGAAATGAAATAATTTTGAACAAAATATCGTTTTTGTGTCAATCCAACCTGAATTAACATTTTGCTCGCGCCGAGCTAAATGAGAATGTTACATTAGACTACGAAATGCACAAATTACTGTATTTGCATCTATGTAGCGCAGAGAGCTCTGAGATTTTTAAGTTACGTGCCCTTTTTTGATGGACCAAAAGAAAAGACACCAAGAAAAATGCCGCTTGGAATGACTGTCATTTTTCGAGCGCTATTCGTGTAATTTGAATAATAGGAAATAACATCAATTGATTCTACAAAAGTGGCCCATGCGAGCTGGAATGCAATTGAAAAATACTTTATAATAAAAACTGATTAATTTAACATTTCATTTTCCAATCATAACAAGACCGAGGCATTTTAAATTTGTTCAATATTCAAAATTGAGACATGCGCGACGTGAAAAAGCTATAACGTAATTATTTGTGTATTTACTTCCTAGGTACAAAGCATATCATTATCAATCTCAGCGTGAGCTCACCTGGCTTATCAGTATTCACGTTTTTTGCTCACTATCAAATCGAAAAAACTACTTCCGTGGCAAATCTATAATATTATCCTGTTTTGATATTTTTACGCGTTGGAATTTCGATAGAGAGCAACGAACTATACGATTCCCTGCGTAGTGCAGAATCGACTCGGTGAAACGTGTGGAATCGGTACGGCAGCTAGTACGCGATGCTCGAGTTCGCCGATGATCCGCGCATGTATCTCAGAACCGCGCAAGAATCGAAAAACAAAACATTTAATTGCATGATCACGCTTCAACTAGCACGCAGGGCTTGATAAATCTCTTATTTGATCCATTTGGCCGGTAAACGGCTGCATGAAGTACGACAAGGCCGTGTTGAAGAGATTGATGAAGAGAAACTCGATGAACGCTCGAGCCCTCAAATAGTACCGGCGCAACGTCGCGATTTCCTGGTCTGTGTAATCCGCGACGAAGTCGCTCGCGACCTGGCTCAGCAGCTGACCTATCTCCCGTTTGCCGAGCCACAGCGAAAAGCATAAATGTGCGTGAACGCCGCGTTCTCCGTCAGATTCAGGACGACGCGCTCGAAGTCGCCGAGCGACAGCACGAGGTCGAGGTAATCGAGGCCCATCGCCACCGAGAAGTAGGCGCGATTCAGGTAAAAACGGGTGAAACTGAATTTGCCTGGGTAGAGGCCGCCCAGGAGCAACTCGTTCCACTCGAAGACTCGGCTGCAGTAGCGCCGCTTCCTCCTGCTTTTCCGCTAATTGATATGAAAAAATTGTTTTAGTTCATTAGAGAGAGAGACGCGAAACCGATCCGAATTTGGCCGCGCGAGAGAACGAGCACTGAGGAAGCGACCCAATCATCGATGTGTTAGAGCTAATGAAGCAACAGCTCTTTGCATTGTCGATTAAAGAGGACGATACATTTTTAATAAAATTATTAATTAGACATTTTTTTTAGTTTGCGGATTGCTTTTTTACTTTATTACATAATAATGACAAGAATACAGATCCAAAGAGTATTTTCTCTCCATACAATTGCAGTAACAACATAAACAAGAGGTAAGTTTACATTAATTACATGACATTGTTTACATTACTTATTCTAAATCAAACAAACATTTTATATTGAAGATGATCTATATATAAGAAAAAAAACATGAGTATTTCAATATACACTGTTATAAAAAAATTAAATTGGGTATATAATTGAAACCCCAGATAAAAGTTTTGGTCTCTGCCGAACATGTTTGTTGTATATAAAATACAAATAAAAATAAAGATGTTTCACATCAATATAGGAAATAAGATTATTTAAAATTAACAATAAAACAAATGTTTCATAATATTACCATATATGCATAAAAAAGTTTAATCCCGTACAGGCATGGGATTTTTCATCATTACATTAATTATTATAAAAAGAAAAATGGTGTAAATTACTAAAAAAAATGGAAACATGAATATTTTTCGTCGGAATCATTGATAAATTCGGAGAAAACCTGTGCTTTCTCCTCGACAAGCTGGGCATCTTGTATCCGTTGCAAGAACTCTTTCCGTGCAGTATAGGCAGCAAATGAAGTGGCCACACGGCAAGAAGCAGTGTGTTCTGTTTTCGGTCATACAAATAACGCATGGGGGGTCTGAAACAGATTTATTTTTATGTTGAAATGGTTGTTGCGTTATTAAAATGAAAATTTAATGATTATAATATTATATGTTATATTAAAATGTTTTTAAGAGGAGTCTTACGATGTCGATCATGAATTAATAGATCAAGACAACGACGCGACTCTACTCTTGGAAGTTTGCGAGCGAACACTCAATCCGCACAGCTGCAAAAATAATGATAAAAATCGTAAACTGAATGGGACTCCAAGTTACGTACGCGTATTACTACGCATTACAATTGAGTCTCTGCTGATTCACCAGACAGGACGATATTTCATCACAATAATCGCACTGCTGTTACGAATGAAGTTACGGCAACGCGTATAATTATAAAAATTTTGATGATTAATATAAGAATCATATAAAAAAGGTTTACCACAGTAAATCGTAAACTTTTTGTACTTTACCATTACTCTGACGAGGTCCTACTGGTGGTGGTGGTGGAAGCGGCATTGGCAGTACATTTTCAGGATCAGCAAGCTATTCGTGGATGCTCTGGCGCAACGACATTTTCCTGTCGTGGCGCTGGTCTCGGCATCAGCAATATATTTGCAGGATTAACAGCAGCTACTCGTGGAGGCTCTGGCGCAACAACATTTTCTTGTCGTGGCGGTGGTCTCGGCATCAGCATTATATTTGCAGGATCAACAGCAGCTACTCGTGGAGGCTCTGGTGCAAAGACATTTTCTTGTCGTGGCGGTGGTCTCGGCATCAGCATTATATTCGCAGGATCAACAGCAGCTACTCGTGGAGGCTCTGGGGCAACGAAGTTATCCTGTGGTGGCGGTGGTCTTGGCATCAGCAATACATTTGCAGCATTAACAGCAGCTACTCGTTGAGGCTCTGGAGCAACAAAATTTCCAGGAGGTGGTGGTGGTGGTGGTGGTCGCAACATCATCAATAAATTTACAGCAGCGGCAGCAGCTCCAGCACGATCATTCACTGGTTCAGCGCCTTGAGCAACAACATTTGAGGTGGTGGTGTTGTAGTTCATTTGCATCAACCAAAGCAGCGTCATCAGCACGTCGTCGTTGACGTTGTTGTCTTTGGGTTCCTACGTCGTCTTCTGCGACGATTAATACCTGTTAAATATAATAACATAATTAATAAAAGAATATTTATAACTAGCAAAAGCAATAATACCATCGTTCCGAATGCGATTACATTGGCCTGCACTGCAGGTTGATTTCGGAGCTGCTGTGGAATTTGTATATATTGTCACCATCTCGAGTAGATTGCGATGAAAATGAAATTGTTCATTCACTTGCAAAGCCTCCCCTAGTCGAAAATTGAAGTCGGAATCGACACCATTATTTCATTGACAATTCTAAATTAAACCCTGTTCCAATTCTGCGACGGCTTCGACGTCCATTGGACGAATATTTCTGAAACGGTTGTTGTAATATTTCCCAACCAGGTTCGACCCTATTGTTAAAACCTGCATCGAGTTTATGTGTCCCAACGAGTACATTCTCCAGGCTAGAAGGAAAAAAAGGCGATTAATTTTCGAAAATACATAAAATTAGGAAAAATTAATTTATTATAACATACCTCTAGTGAGTACGTTATTCTTAAATTCTGTTTGTTTTTCAATTGTCCCCTAACGGCAAGACCGTTTTCGATTGAATCTAAAGCGACCCATTCCCGTTGGAGTAATTCTTTGAGCTTGCAAAGCCATCTCCAAAATGGTGGGTGTACGCCTAATCTATGAAGCAATACACTATGGTAGCTTTCTATGGCATTGTTCGTTCGGGTTGAAACTCCAAAACAGAAAAATTAGCTGGCCTCACTCGATTGAACCAGAAGGTTCTCATATAAGAGATGAAGTCAGCTACTACATTAGTAACTGCATGGCTTGCTTCTTCTTACCGATTATTGAATGTATCGATATTACAGTCTCGGGTAAAAAAGCCAGAGCTGCACATTTTCTGATAAATCGATTTGCCTCTTCATTTTCTCTAACGAAGTCAGATAAATTCAATCTGTATATCTTGCCATGGAGACACTGAAAAGAAAAAAAACTGTTTAGTAAGCAGAAAATGATTATAATAAAAAATATAAATAACACGATACTCACTCTTACAAAATGAAAGAAGCAGCCAGTTAGATGAACTCTGTCGAATGTTTCTCGCAGAGCGTTTTCAGGGCCAATTCAAAATCGGTAACGATGGAAACAATATTAGAATTGGCTAACAGTTCTCTAATAAATGTAGCCATCATTCTATATGCGTTTGTCGTCTTCCTCGATAGAAGGAACCAGATTATAGGCAAAGCGTGATTGTGGTACACGGCCATCACCGTGCCCAGTTGCATATTTTCGCCCGGGATTTCTATACACGTCTTGTAAGTGAAGTCAATGAGCAATGTTCCAACTCCTCCTTCTATGTGGGTGATCAGTTCTTGATCATAGAAAACCGAATGAATGCAACCGTCTGCATCTCTGAGCACTCTTCGCGAAATCGTTCCGCTGCGATGCGCAAAGAGACCGTCGTTGCCAGGGTCTTCCAATTGCAAGAGCATTTGGTGAAGCGAAGTTGGGCTGGCTGGAAACCCCAAAGATCTCCATCTTCTGATCGACTTTGCTACGGAGTTGAATGGTACAAAACTGGCAGCTTCGGATACAGTAGAGCATACGTATCGTATACTTGTCGTGGCTCTCGGTGATCACGCATAGCAGCATTTTTTAAAATGTCCTTGAAACGAGCGATTTCAACTGTCTCTTGACTCGGGCGACAGCTAGCAGAATGCGGTTGTAGGATAATCAAATTATCAAGATCGCGTCGATATAGTTTCGCCGTTCCATAACACCCTTGATCTTCGTTGCGGCATCGTAAGTAGCTAAAGCAGAAGAATAAAAACAATGAATAAAAGCGCTCGTAATTAAATAGCTTGTTCATATTTTAAACTAGTATACATCATAACGCGACCAGTACAAAAAAAGAAGTGATCCGTTTCTCATATTTTTACGTGATACTTTTTTTCGCATCGAATATTAAATCCAAATTTGAAAAAATTTTTAGAAATAAGAACTAAATACTATTGTAATTACAGCTACTACTGAAATATAAAGCGCGCTGCTCTTGTACGCGACAAAAATCTTACTAAATCTCACGTGCCATACTATATCGAGATCATTTTTCGGAGCGTATTTCCTCGCTGCCTACAATGATGTCGGCGGCTGAGTCGATTTCTCGAACTCTGATCACAAAATCTAAAACCAGTCGTGCAGGGAACGAGCGATCTGCTGCCGAATTGCAATCAAGACAACGAGAGACCAAATGCGGTAGGATTACTGCTGAGCCACGGCACCGATCCAAATTTTTTCTTTATATTTAACTTCAATAAGACATTTCGTCGCCGGGGACACAGTAATACTAATACAATAAAGGACAACGACTGCGCGTTTGATTAATTATAATTTTTTTTTTACACTTTATAATACATCACCGGTTGATGATTAACAAATTCTCACTAACATTCGATCGCGCGTCTGAAATTTTGTTTTGACCGAAAAATGCACAAGTTTAAATCGACATCGCATTGAATATCGATATATCATTCCATCGAGAATAAAAATTCAACGAAGAAGTAAAAAGAGAATCGCTACTCTTGGGGTGTGCTACGGTTTCTAATGAAGATACCACTATTATAGATGCTCCGAATTAATTCTCAAAACATATCAAATCGTGCAACAAAAATATTTGTTTTTGCGAAAGTTAAAAGACTGTCCCGCAGAAGTGAGAACAATGGCGTGCGATAGGTAGGCACGAGCAACTCGAGAAACGAAATCTCGGAACTGTGTGCAAGGCTGGTGTGTGCTACAAGAGATTCTACCAAAATTTCACGTGCCAACGTGTATATTAAACTCACGGGTTTTTTTCAGCGCTCATTTTCTTGAGGTCTGCCATTTTAATGTCGATAAATTTCTCGAGCATACACAGCAAGATACGAACCCTGTCGTACAGGGAACGAGCGATCTGCCGCCGAATTGCGATCGTGACAACGAGAGACCAAATGTGGTTGAATTGCAACTGAGCCGCGGCACCGATCCGAATTTTTTCTTCATAGTAAACTTCAAGAAGACATTTCGTCGTCGGAGACAAAAAAATACTAATGCAAATAAAGGACAACGACTGTACGTTTGAATAATTATAATTTTTTTTACACTTTATAATACATCACCGGTTGATGATGAACAAATTCTCACCAACACTCGATCGTGCGTCTGAAATTTTATTTTGACCGAAAAATGCACAAGTTTTCGTTCGACATCGCATTGAAATATCGAAATAACTAATTCCATCGAGAATATAAATTTAACGAAGAAGTAAAAAGAGAATCGCTACTCTTGGAGTGTGATACGGCTTCTAATAAAGATACGACCAATATAGATGCTCCGAATTAATTCTCAAAAACATATTCAATCGTGCAACAAAAATTTATTTGATACTGCGAAAGTTAATGGACCGTCGCGTAGAAGTGATAACAATGACGTGCGATTGGTAGGCACGAGCAACTTGCGTAAATAAATTTTCGGAACTGTGTGCTACTTCAATAAGACATTTCGTCGCTGGAGACAATAAAATACTAATGCGAATAAAGGACATCGACTGCACCTTTTAATAATTGTAATTCTTTTTTTACACTAAATAATACATCACCGGTTGACGATTAACAAATTCTCACTAACACTCGATCGCGCGTCTGATATATTATTTCGACTCAAAAACGCATTATTATTAGGTGTCGAAAAACGCTTGAAAATATCGATTTGATAAATTCCAGCGAGAATATAAATTCAACGAAAAAGTAAAAAGAGAATCGCTACTCTTGGGGTGTGCAATGGCTTCTAATGAAGATACGATCATTATAGAAGCTCCGAATTTATTCCGATATATATTAAATCGTGCAACAAAATTATATTTGTTATTGCGAAAGTTAGTGGACCGTTGCGCAGAAGTGACAACGATGACGTGCGATTGGTAGGCACGAGCATCCCCGAGAAACGATTTCTCGGAACTGCGTGCGCGGCTGGTGTATATGCTACAAGAGATTCTACCAAAATTTCACGTGCCAACGTGTATATTAAACTCACGGTTTTTTTTCAGGGCTCATTTTCTTGAGGCCTGCCATTTTAATGTCGATAAATTTCTCGAGCACACACAGCAAGATACGAACCCTGTCGTGCAGGGAAAGAGCGATCTGCCTCCGAATTGCGATCGTGACAACGAGAGACCAAATGTGTTTGAATTGCAACTGAGCCGCGGAACCGATCCGAATTTTTCTTTATAGTAAACTTCGATAAGACATTTCGTCGCCGGAGGCCAAAAAATATTAATGCGAATAAAGGACAACGACTGCGCGTTTTAATAATCCCGTTTTTTTTTACACTCAATAATACATCACCGGTTGACGATCAACAAATTTTCACTCACACTCGATCGCGCGTCTGATATTCCATTTTGACTAAAAAACGCATAATTATTTGGTGCCGAAAAACGCTTGAAAATATCGATATAATTAATTCCATCGAGAATCTAAATTCAACGAAAAAGTAAAAAGAGAATCGCTACTCTTGGGGTGTGCAATGGCTTCTAATGAAGATACGATCAGTTATAGAAGCTCCGAATTTATTCTCGAAATATATTAAATCGTGCAACAAAATTATATTTGTTATTGCGAAAGTTAGTGGACCGTTGCGCAGAAGTGACAACGATGACGTGCGATTGGTAGGCACGAGCATCCCCGAGAAACGATTTCTCGGAACTGTGTGCGCGGCTGGTGTATGCTACAAGAGAATCTACCAAAATTTCACGTGCCAACGTGTATATTACGTATACGTGTATACGTGTTTATTCGGATCGCCGAATTTTTTCTTCATAGTAAACTTCAAGAAGACATTTCGTCGTCGGAGACAAAAAAATACTAATGCAGATAAAGGACAACGACTGTACGTTTGAATAATATAATTTTTTTTTACACTGTATAATACATCACCGGTTGATGATCAACGAATTTTCACTCACACTCGATCGCGCGTCTGATATATTATTTCGACTCAAAAACGCATAATTATTTGGTGCCGAAAAACGCTTGAAAATATCGATATAATTAATTCCATCGAGAATATAAATTTAACGAAGAAATAAAAATAGAATTGCTACTCTTAGGGTGTGCAATGGCTTCTAATGAAGATACGATCATTATAAGCTCCGAATTTATTCTCGAAATATATTAAATCGTTCAACAAAATTATATTTGTTATTGCGAAAGTTAGTGGACTGTCGCGCAGAAGTGAGAACAATGGCGCGCGATTGGCAGGCAAGAGCAACTCGAGAAACAAATTCTCGGAACTGTGTGCGCGGCTGGTGTATATGCTACAAGAGATTCTACCAAAATTTCACGTGCCAACGTGTATATTAAACTCACGGTTTTTTTTCGGCGCTCATTTTCTTGAGGCCTGCCATTTTAATGACGATAAATTTCCCGAGCACACACAGCAAGATACGAACCCTGTCGTGCAGGGAACGAGCGATCTGCCTCCGAATTGCGATCGTGACAACGAGAGACCAAATGTGGTTGAATTGCAACTGAGCCGCGGCACCGATCCGAATTTTTTCTTTATCGTAAACTTCGATAAGACATTTTTTCGCCGGAGGCCAAAAAATATTAATACGAATAAAGGACAACGACTGCGCGTTTTAATAATCCTGTTTTTTTTTACACTCATAATACATCACCGGTTGACGATCAACAAATTTTCACTCACACTCGATCGCGCGTCTGATATTCCATTTTGACTAAAAAACGCATAATTATTTGGTGCCGAAAAACGCTTGAAAATATCGATATAATTAATTCCATCGAGAATCTAAATTCAACGAAGAAGTAAAAAGAGAATCGCTACTCTTGGGGTGTGATACGGCTTCTAATAAAGATACGACCAATATAGATGCTCTGAATTAATTCTCAAAAGCATATTCAATCGTGCAACAAAAATTTATTTGATACTGCGAAAGTTAATGGACCGTCGCGCAGAAGTGACAACGATGACGTGCGATTGGTAGGCACGAGCATCCCCGAGAAACGATTTCTCGGAACTGCGTGCGCGGCTGGTGTATGCTACAAGAGAATCTACCAAAATTTCACGTGCCAACGGTATATTAAACTCACGGTTTTTTTTCAGGGCTCATTTTCATGAGGCCTGCCATTTTAATGTCGATAAATTTCTCGAGCACACACAGCAAGATACGAACCCTGTCGTGCAGGGAAAGAGCGATCTGCCTCCGAATTGCGATCGTGACAACGAGAGACCAAATGTGTTTGAATTGCAACTGAGCCGCGGAACCGATCCGAATTTTTTCTTTATAGTAAACTTCGATAAGACATTTCGTCGCCGGAGGCCAAAAAATATTAATGCGAATAAAGGACAACGACTGCGCGTTTTAATAATTGTAATTATTTTTACACTGAATAATACATCACCGGTTGACGATTAACAAATTTTTACTAACACTCGATCACGCGTCTGATATTTTATTTTGACCGAAAAATGCACAAGTTATAGTTGAAAAAAAGAATATAGTAGATCGCGTAAAATAATGTTTCAGTTATCGCGTAAGTTAATTGCTTGCTAGGGACCGTAATGGAACAAACGACAATGGTCAGCGATCAGTAGCGATGAGCAGCCTCGACCAATTTTCGGAATTGATGTGCTGCTGTGTGCACCATGAACTTCCAGCTAAATTTCGCGCGCGATCATGTCTAAAAATGAACTAGCGAGGTCAACAAATTTTTTGTCTTTTTTGACTCGATTCCTCGGAAAATTCACACTAAATTCGAAAATCTAATTAGTAAAACACGTGCATAGTTACTTTTTTGGGGAATATGTGAGGAATGTAAAATTTGCTAATAATGAAAATTCGTCACGGAAGACAAAGGAATACCCTCGTATGTAAGGGACATTTTAAGCGCGGTTCTTGTATTTCATTTTTTTAAACAAACAATAGAACTCTACATCAGTTGACGAATAACGGAATCCAAATACTGGATGATTGTCGTCTGATGTTATATTTTAATAGGAAAATTCACAAGTTTCTAGATGGAAAACGCGTCCTAATAATCAACAATGTTATCGATATTATTAATATAACCAATAAATAAAAAAGAGACTTACTACTTTACAGGTGTTCTACGGTTGATGTTGAAAATACGGCCATTGTGGACTCGATGAATAAGTTCTAAAGCCATATTGAATAGTGCAAAAAAACTTATTTGTAACGGCCGATGTTGACTGCTCGCTCGCAATGATGGAAGTGAACGATGACCAGCGAGGACTAGCTGTGTGCAATTTTCGCACACAGGGCGCTCTGCCTCGCACTTCAAATATTTTTATCGAAATTTTTTGCGCCGCTATACAAAAATACCAACGAGATAGAAAAATGGAAAATTGGCAATCAGAAATGATGAAACAGTCTTAAATAAATTGAATACACAGTGGTATACGTATGCTCAAACTCTTATCAATACCGACGATATGTATAATTTACATATGTGTACGCGACGCTGTATTTATGGTCTTATGTGAATAAAGATCGCGTGTTGGCGTTGATGAAGTAACTCACGCACCACGAACAATGAAGGCAAACTGGCAAGCGACCAGAGAACTGAGAGAAAAAGAGGGAGAGACAAAGTTACATGCCGTGAACTGCCGCATGCTACAGCATGACTGCCGAACGCTGCTGGCCCAACTAACACAGTAAATTTGAGGGGTCAGGCTGTGACTTGTTTCTTTCGATTTTGGCTCGCGAATACTCTGCGTCTGCCGTCTTCGTCTGCTCACTTGCCAGCACGACCTCTGTTGTTAGTGTGGCGTAAATAGCCTCATCACCGCCAAAACGCATTCTTTATTCACATAAGCGTCGCGTACAAATATATAAACTATACATATATCGCCAGTGTTGATACGAAATTATGCATACGTATACCAATGTGTATTAAATTTATTCAAGACAGTTCATCACATTCGATAACCAATTTTTGATGTTTTTTATATCATCCGTATTTTCTTATAGTGGCGCTAAAATTTCGATAAAAATTCCGAGTGCAAGGCAGCGCGCCCTATGTGCAAAAATTGACCCCAACTAGTCACCGTTGGCCATCAAACACTTACATCATTGCGATCGAGCAGCCAACATCAGCAGTAACGAATCAGTTCTATTGAAATATTTGAAATGGCTCTCAGCCTTTTTAATAGAGTTCACGAGGGACGGATTTTCGATACACGCCGAGTTACACTTGAATATTTGTAAGTTTTGTTTAATTTCTTTGTTTGCTTAATATGATTATATCGATATTTTCAAGCGTTTATGGACATATAATAACTATGCGTTTTTGGGTTAAATAAAATATCAGACGCGCGATCGAGTGCTAGTGAGAATTTGTTAATCGTCAACCGGTGATGTATTCTAAAGTGTAAAAACAAAATTATAATTAATCAAACGCGCAGTCGTTGTCCTTTATTCGTATTTATATTTTTTGGCCTCCGAGGAAAAATGTCTTATCGAAGTTTACTATAAAGAAAAAATTCGGATCGGTGCCGCGGCTCAGTTGCAATTCAAACACATTTGGTCTCTCGTTGTCACGATCGCAATTCGGAGGCAGATCGCTCGTTCCCTGCACGACAGGGTTCGTATCTTGCTGTGTGTGCTCGAGAAATTTATCGACATTAAAATGGCAGGCCTCAAGAAAATGAGCGCTGAAAAAAAACCGAGAGTTTAATATACACGTTGGCACGTGAAATTTTGGTAGATTCTCTTGTAGCATACACCAGCCGCGCACGCAGTTCCGAGAATTTGTTTCTCGAGTTGCTCTTGCCTGCCAATCGCGCGCCATTGTTCTCACTTCTGCGCGACGGTCCACTAACTTTCGCAATAACAAATATATTTTGTTGCACGATTTAATATATTTTGAGAATTAATTCGGAGCATCTATGATGATCGTATCTTCATTAGAAGCCATAGCACACCCCAAGAGTAGCGATTCTCTTTTTACTTCTTCGTTAAATTTATATTCTCGATGGAATTAGTTATTTCGATATTTCAATGCGATGTCGAACGAAAACTTGTGCATTTTTCGGTCAAAATAAAATTTCAGACGCGCGATCGAGTGTTGGTGAGAATTTGTTCATCATCAACCGGTGATGTATTATAAAGTGTAAAAAAAAAATTATAATTAATCAAACGTGCAGTCGTTGTCCTTTATTTACATTAGTATTTCTGTGTCTCTGGCGACGAAATGTCTTATGGAAGTTAACTATAAAGATAAAATTCGGATCGGTGCCGCGGCTCAGTTGCAATTCAACCACATTTGGTCTCTCGTTGTCACGATCGCAATTCGGAGGCAGATCGCTCGTTCCCTGCACGACAGGGTTCGTATCTTGCTGTGTGTGCTCGGGAAATTTATCGTCATTAAAATGGCAGGCCTCAAGAAAATGAGCGCCGAAAAAAAACCGTGAGTTTAATATACACGTTGGCACGTGAAATTTTGGTAGAATCTCTTGTAGCATACACCAGCCGCGCACACAGTTCCGAGAATTTGTTTCTCGAGTTGCTCTTGCCTGCCAATCGCGCGCCATTGTTCTCACTTCTGCGCGACAGTCCACTAACTTTCGCAATAACAAATATAATTTTGTTGAACGATTTAATATATTTCGAGAATAAATTCGGAGCTTCTATAATGATCGTATCTTCATTAGAAGCCATTGCACACCCTAAGAGTAGCAATTCTATTTTTATTTCTTCGTTAAATTTATATTCTCGATGGAATTAATTATATCGATATTTTCAAGCGTTTTTCGGCACCAAATAATTATGCGTTTTTGAGTCGAAATAATATATCAGACGCGCGATCGAGTGTGAGTGAAAATTCGTTGATCATCAACCGGTGATGTATTATACAGTGTAAAAAAAAAATTATAATTATTCAAACGTACAGTCGTTGTCCTTTATTTGCATTAGTATTTTTTTGTCTCCGACGACGAAATGTCTTCTTGAAGTTTACTATGAAGAAAAAATTCGGATCGGTGCCGCGGCTCAGTTGCAATTCAACCACATTTGGTCTCTCGTTGTCACGATCGCAATTCGGCGGCAGATCGCTCGTTCCCTGTACGACAGGGTTCGTATCTTGCTGTGTATGCTCGAGAAATTTATCGACATTAAAATGGCAGGCCTCAAGAAAATGAGCGCTGAAAAAAACCCGTGAGTTTAATATACACGTTGGCACGTGAAATTTTGGTAGAATCTCTTGTAGCACACACCAGCCTTGCACACAGTTCCGAGATTTCGTTTCTCGAGTTGCTCGTGCCTACCTATCGCACGCCATTGTTCTCACTTCTACGCGACAGTCCAATATCTTTCGCAATAACAAATAAATTTTTGTTGCACGACTTAATATATTTTGAGAATTAACTCGGAGCATCTATAATGCTGTATCTTCATTGAAAGCCATAGCACACACCAAGAATTCCGATTCTTTTTTTATTTCTTGATTAAATTTACATTCTCGATGGAATTAATTATATCGATACTTTCAAGCGTTTTTCGACACCTAATAAAATGCGTTTTTGAG
Organism: Trichogramma dendrolimi; assembly: GCA_034770305.1. Lineage (NCBI taxonomy): Eukaryota > Metazoa > Arthropoda > Insecta > Hymenoptera > Trichogrammatidae > Trichogramma > Trichogramma dendrolimi. Next base: position 144,675 of record JAPMIB010000170.1, on the reverse strand, counting down.
TCGAAATAATATATCAGACGCGCGATCGAGTGTTAGTGAGAATTTGTTAATCGTCAACCGGTGATGTATTATTGAGTGTAAAAAAAATACAGGATTATTAAAACGCGCAGTCGTTGTCCTTTATTCGTATTTATATTTTTTGGCCTCCGGCGAAAAAATGTCTTATCGAAGTTTACTATAAAGAAAAAATTCGGATCGGTGCCGCGGCTCAGTTGCAATTCAAACACATTTGGTCTCTCGTTGTCACGATCGCAATTCGGAGGCAGATCGCTCGTTCCCTGCACGACAGGGTTCGTATCTTGCTGTGTGCTCGAGAAATTTATCGACATTAAAATGGCAGGCCTCAAGAAAAGGAGCGCTGAAAAAAAACCGTGAGTTGAATATACACGTTGGCACGTGAAATGTTGGTAGAATCTCTTGTAGCACACACCAGCCGCGTACACAGTTCTGAGATTTCGTTTTTCGGGGATGCTCGTGCCTACCAATCGCACGCTATTGTTCTCACTTCTGCGGGACAGTCTTTTAACTTTCGCAAAAACAAATATAATTCTGTTGCACGATTTGATATGTTTTGAGAATTAATTCGGAGCATCTATAATAGTGGTATCTTCATTAGAAACCGTAGCACACCCCAAGAGTAGCGATTCTCTTTTTACTTCTTCGTTGAATTTTTATTCTCGATGGAATGAATTATATCGATATTTCAATGCGATGTCGATTTAAAACTTGTGCATTTTTCGGTCAAAATAAAATTTCAGACGCGCGATCGAGTGTTAGTGAGAATTTGTTAATCATCAACCGGTTATGTATTATAAAGTGTAAAAAAAAAAATTATAATTAATCAAACGCGCAGTCGTTGTCCTTTATTTGTATTAGTATTACTGTGTCTCCGGCGACGAAATGTCTTCTTGAAGTTAAATATTGAGAAAAAATTCGGATCGGTGCCGTGGCTCAGCAGTAATCCTACCGCATTTGGTCTCTCGTTGTCTTGATTGCAATTCGGCGGCAGATCGCTCGTTCCCTGCACGACTGGTTTTAGATTTTGTGATCAGAGTTCGAGAAATCGACTCAGCCGCAGACATCATTGTAGGCAGCGAGGAAATACGCTCCGAAAAATGATCGTGATTTAGTATGGCACGTGAGATTGAGTAAGATTCTTGTCGCGTACAAGAGCAGCGCGCTTTATATTCCAGTAGTAGCCGTAATTATAATAGTATTTTGTTCTTATTTCTAATTTTTTTTTAATCCGGATTTAATATCTGATGCGAAAAAAAGTATCACGTAAAAATATGAGAAACGGATCGCTTTTTTTTCGTACTGGTTGCATTATGATGTACTAGTTTAAAATATGAAGAAGCTATTTAATAACGAGCTATTTTAATTAAGAGTGATTTTATTCTTTGTTTTTATTCGTCTGCTTTAGCTACTTACGATGTCGCAACGCAGATCTAGGGTGTTATGGAACGGCGAAAATTTATCGTCGTGATCTTGACAATTTGATCATCATTCAACCGCATTCTGATGTCTGTCACCAGAGTCGTGAAGAGACAGTTGCTATTGCTCGTTTCAAGGACATTTTAAAAACTGCTGCTATGCATGATTATCGACCGCCACGTCAAGTGTACGATACGTATGCTCTACTCCACCCTGAAGCTGCTAGCCTTCTTCCATTTAGTTCTGTACAACATTTGATCAGAAGATGGAGATCTTTGGGGTTTCCTGCGGGTAACCGAGGAGCAAATAACGCTGCGGCTAGGCTATTCTTTTTGAATCGTGGTAAAGTATTCAATTTCTACCCTTTGCAGTCGAAAATATTACTTCATTGTGTTTTCATATTCAAAAGGTAATGATCGTCACCCAAGAATACGTTGTAGTGGGGTAGCCCGAAGACAACGACTAGCCCCTCCAAATGTTGTTGCTCAAGGCCAGGAGCTAATGCGTAATCGTGCTGCAGCTGCTGCTGATCCTGAAAATGTACTGCCAATGCCGCTTCCACCACCACCGCCAGTAGGACCTCGCCAGAGTAATGGTAAAGTACAAAAAGTTTACGATTTACTGTGGTAAACCTTTTATATATGATTCTTATATTATCATCTAAATTTTTATAATTATACGCGTTGCCGTAACTTCATTCGTAACAGCAGTGCGATTATTGTGATGAAATATCGTCCTGTCTGGTGAATCAGCAGAGACTCAATTGTAATGCGTAGTAATACGCGTACGTAACTTGGAGTCCCATTCAGTTTACGATTTTTATCATTATTTTTGCAGCTGTGCGGATTGAGTGTTCGCTCGCAAACTTCCAAGAGTAGAGTCGCGTCGTTGTCTTGATCTATTAATTCATGATCGACATCGTAAGACTCCTCTTAAAAACATTTTAATATAACATATAATATTATAATCATTAAATTTTCATTTTAATAACGCAACAACCATTTCAACATAAAAATAAATTGTTTCAGACCCCCATGCGTTATTTGTGTGACCGAAAACAGAACACACTGCTTCTTGCCGTGTGGCCACTTCATTTGCTGCCTATACTGCACGGAAAGAGTTCTTGCACGGATACAAGATGCCCAGCTTGTCGAGGAGAAAGCACAGGTTTTCTCCGAATTTATCAATGATTCCGACGAAAAATATTCATGTTTCCATTTTCTTTTTAGTAATTTACACCATTTTTCTTTTTATAATAATTAATGTAATGATGAAAAATCCCATGCCTGTACGGGATTAAACTTTTTTATGCATATATGGTAATATTATGAAACATTTGTTTTATTGTTAATTTTAAATAATCTTATTTCCTATATTGATGTGAAACATCTTTATTTTTATTTGTATTTATATACAACAAACATGTTCGGCAGAGACCAAAACTTTTATCTGGGGTTTCAATTATATACCCAATTTAATTTTTTTATAACAGTGTATATTGAAATACTCATGTTTTTTTTCTTATAATAGATCATCTTCAATATAAAATGTTTGTTTGATTTAGAATAAGTAATGTAAACAATGTCATGTAATTAATGTAAACTTACCTCTTGTTTATGTTGTTACTGCAATTGTATGGAGAGAAAATACTCTTTGGATCTGTATTCTTGTCATTATTATGTAATAAAGTAAAAAAGCAATCCGCAAACTAAAAAAAATGTCTAATTAATAATTTTATTAAAAATGTATCGTCCTCTTTAATCGACAATGCAAAGAGCTGTTGCTTCATTAGCTCTAACACATCGATGATTGGGTCGCTTCCTCAGTGCTCGTTCTCTCGCGCGGCCAAATTCGGATCGGTTTCGCGTCTCTCTCTCTAATGAACTATAAACAATTTTTTCATATCAATTAGCGGAAAAGCAGGAGAAGCGGCGCTACTGCAGCCGAGTCTTCGAGTGGAACGAGTTGCTCCTGGGCGGCCTCTACCCAGGCAAATTCAGTTTCACCCGTTTTTACCTGAATCGCGCCTACTTCTCGGTGGCGATGGGCCTCGATTACCTCGACCTCGTGCTGTCGCTCGGCGACTTCGAGCGCGTCGTCCTGAATCTGACGGAGAACGCGGCGTTCACGCACATTTATGCTTTTCGCTGTGGCTCGGCAAACGGGAGATAGGTCAGCTGCTGAGCCAGGTCGCGAGCGACTTCGTCGCGGATTACACAGACCAGGAAATCGCGACGTTGCGCCGGTACTATTTGAGGGCTCGAGCGTTCATCGAGTTTCTCTTCATCAATCTCTTCAACACGGCCTTGTCGTACTTCATGCAGCCGTTTACCGGCCAAATGGATCAAATAAGAGATTTATCAAGCCCTGCGTGCTAGTTGAAGCGTGATCATGCAATTAAATGTTTTGTTTTTCGATTCTTGCGCGGTTCTGAGATACATGCGCGGATCATCGGCGAACTCGAGCATCGCGTACTAGCTGCCGTACCGATTCCACACGTTTCACCGAGTCGATTCTGCACTACGCAGGGAATCGTATAGTTCGTTGCTCTCTATCGAAATTCCAACGCGTAAAAATATCAAAACAGGATAATATTATAGATTTGCCACGGAAGTAGTTTTTTCGATTTGATATTGAGCAAAAAACGTGAATACTGATAAGCCAGGTGAGCTCACGCTGAGATTGATAATGATATGCTTTGTACCTAGGAAGTAAATACACAAATAATTACGTTATAGCTTTTTCACGTCGCGCATGTCTCAATTTTGAATATTGAACAAATTTAAAATGCCTCGGTCTTGTTATGATTGGAAAATGAAATGTTAAATTAATCAGTTTTTATTATAAAGTATTTTTCAATTGCATTCCAGCTCGCATGGGCCACTTTTGTAGAATCAATTGATGTTATTTCCTATTATTCAAATTACACGAATAGCGCTCGAAAAATGACAGTCATTCCAAGCGGCATTTTTCTTGGTGTCTTTTCTTTTGGTCCATCAAAAAAGGGCACGTAACTTAAAAATCTCAGAGCTCTCTGCGCTACATAGATGCAAATACAGTAATTTGTGCATTTCGTAGTCTAATGTAACATTCTCATTTAGCTCGGCGCGAGCAAAATGTTAATTCAGGTTGGATTGACACAAAAACGATATTTTGTTCAAAATTATTTCATTTCATGTTTCATAAAATAATATGAAATTCTGTCATTTTTTAATACCGAATTAATGTCAATTTTTAAATACCGTAAGCCGCAGCTTTTATATCACAGCGTTCCCACATATTTCAGCTTATTTTCCAATCTTCATTGTACAGAGCCATCTGTGGTGTTACATCGTAATTTAAATGAGGTCGTCGATTAAAGCCTTTCGGTCGTACGGAATTAGGATATTTTAACTTTTGCTATCAGTAATTCTATTTTTCATTCGAGGTTTTCGCTAGTGTCAAATAAAATAGGTTTTTGATCATTTTTACCGCTCGTTATAATCATAATGACTGAATCGTGAAATCGCCTTTCGTTTAATTTTAATTATTGCATCATAATTTCGACTTTCAACATTAGGATTATAGAAATAATGAGCCTATATTTTTTTTTTCGTTAAAAGATGCAGTAGGTTAAAACCGTTTCGGTTTTTCGAGCCCCTCCCGTCAAAATGTACACAAAGTGTCAAGGGATACAGTGAATTTTTATACACATACAAGATCTACACATTCAAACAGTGCACAAGAACATCCAAGGATAGAATCAATTTTTATACACATACAAACTCTACGCATGTCAATATGTACACAAAGTGTCAGGGGTTACAGTTAATTTTAATACACATACAAGATCTACACATTCAAACAGTGCACAAGAACATCCAAAGAGAACAATCAATTTACATACATACAACTCTACGCATGTCAATATGTACACAAAGTGTCAAGGGATACAGTGAATTTTTATACACTGCGACGTGCGAGGGTTTGGGCCCTAGCCTATGCTCGCCCTGCAGTCGTATAATTTATTTACTGAGGCTCCGGTTAGCCTACCTCGTCGTCCTACCTCAAAAGGGGGTCGAGCCTTCCACCAAGTGTGACTCGAGCGTCGGCAATTCGTTGCTGAAAATTCGGAAAAGGTCCGCGAAATAAGCACAACAGGGAGTTAGTTTAAATCAAAATTACTTAATTTATTATTCCAAGTCAAAGTTAATTATTATGCTATGATTTACCAATCAATACTCGATTACGATTCGATTGTATTTTATTTACAAGAAAAAGTCTCAATAATTGCTTTAGTGACGTCAAATTACCATAAGGGTACTCGCGCAGTAAAGTCCAAGGGGATACTGTCGAGTCACAATACGACCTCGGCTCGAATCCCGATATCGTGCCGCGCACTTGCACTCGCGCGTCTTCGTTCCACTGTAGACGAAGCCTAATGCCACGTGCGTTCGCTCGCAAAAGTCCAAGGGGAAGTACAGAGTCACAACACGTGCTCTGTTCGAATCCCGTTTTCGTGACGCTCTCTTAGCTATTACGCGGAAGTGACTTCACACCGCTCGGCCTACGACGGCTCCGCGACTTCGTGCGAACGGGCACGGCGATGTACAAAGATGGCCGCTTTCCGATGTCGGTACGCGCGCGACGTAATAGCGACTTGCTCGCCTCGGACGACTTCTACTGCGCGACGATGAAACACACAATAATCGACTTTATTCGACTCCGCGATATCTGCTCGTACGCAGAAAACGGCATTTAATTCTATTACTCTACTTCGCGCGATTCTTCGTACGCACGCAATAACATACGATCATGCTACGTTCTCGATTTCTATTACACACGCAACAACATACCATGCCACACACTCGCATACACGACGCATACACGACCGACCAAGTTACTACAATACAATGTGATGCTATTCGCTTACGATGTCGTTGGCGTTGCTCCGCGACGCCATGCCTGCCGGGTGTCTGCTGCGGTAGATTGCGGTTATGTCCAAGGAGAAAATTTGGATCGGCGCCGCGTCTCGATGCTCGACCTGGCCTTCGCTCGTCGCACGTGCTTGTACGGCGGCTGCCGGTGATGTCACCTCGGCACTCGCGACGACATGGCTCGTCTTATACGCGGGCACACACACACAGCACAACGTGGCACGCGACTGTAGCCGATCGTCGTCGAGTTCGGCCCGCCTTAACCTCCTCTCGTGTGCGCACGACTCGCGCCGCTGCTGCTCTGCGAATCTCGCCTTGGACACGTTTGCTGCACGGTATTTTCCACGAGTGTAATCTCACTCTCACCTCTCACGCACTACCACTGCACGGTTTTCCTAGTGCACTTGCTCGCTTATTAGCCTCAGACTTTATTTGCGTAATCGTACAATTTCGTCACTCGCTTTTTCCTAGCCTCGAACTACTCTGCCTCTGCGTGCGGCCGCGTACGTAATAATAATCGTAATGGTCGTCGTCGTCGCCTCACGTGGCTTCTTCCGCTGCCTTCGTTGTTCCTCTCCTACTACTGCTGCTGCTGCTGCCGCTGCTACTGCTACGGCTGGTCGCCGAGCCGTGAGTTCGGTCGGCAATGCACGTGCCTACGCTGCCGCACTGTGCGGAGGTTAGAAGAGCTTGGCTCTTCCTTCACCCTGCACGGTCGGTCGGTCGGTCGCAACTCTCACGCTTATACACGCGGCATTCACTCTTCATCGAGGCAAATTCGGTTGCCAGTGACATCGTCACAACACATACAAGATCTACACATTCAAACAGTGCACAAGAACATCCAAGGATAGAATCAATTTTCATACACATACAAACTCTACACGAACAAACTGTGCAAGAGAACATCGAGAGATACAATCAATTTTTTATACACATACAGTCCCTACTCTAGTCAAACTGTGCACGAGAACATCCAGAAATACAATCAATTTTTATACATATACATACTCTACGCATGTAAAACTGTAAATGAATCCGTCGGGGATACAGTCAAATTTTATACACATTCAAACTCTACGCATGTCAGAATCAAACGCTGAACCGATGTATTGATAAAAGTCCCAGGCGGCACTCGGTATTCAGAATGTATTCATAAAACTGATAACAATATGAATTCTTTCGAAAGTATACATTAAGTATTCCTATATAAAATATACAATATACATGAAGTGTACGTAATGTGCTCTTAAACTATGCATATGACACTAGTTATGAATACATTCTGAATGAACAAAATGATAACAAAATGAATACTCTTCGAATTCATAATGTGTATTCACAAAGTACTCAAAATGTAGGCATAATGTATACAATTTTTAAGCCAGTCAATATTCAATTATAATTAAATTTTTATTACTATATTCAATTTTTTATAGTTTTTATTGAAAATATTTTATTGAAAATAGTTTATTAAAAATAGAGTTAGTGACAATTTTAGTTCTTCGGAGGGAACCCTTTGCATGGGTCAAGTCGGCAATGGACAATCTAACTACTACACGTGCTTTCGTCAAGTTCATGAGCTGTCGTGAATACATGGATGTACACGCAAAAGAAGCTGTGGTATTTAAAAAAAAAAGATTTTATCTTCGGCACGTCGTTTATTCTGACGAAAGTCGAAGTAGATTGAGATTGACCTGCAGAATGGCCATTCTTACTAGTACCCCTGAACAAGGCTCTTTCTCTTGCGGGTATGAGTTTTTGATGGCGTTCGAGTCGAAAGCCCCAATGTAGAAAAGTGGGGGAAAATGGTGAAATGATGTAAAAATTTTGTGGAAGTTTGGATTCTGTACAATATATGCGGTACCGGCTTTTCTTGTGAGAACATATCGACGCCTCTTACGAATCTTCAAGTTTTGAATTTTATTTTATTTTACATCTTTTCTGCTTCTATTTCTACGTATGCTTAAGCTTTTTCATATTTTTTGGAAATTTTCGATGACGAAAAAGTTACGAAAATCATATCTTTTTTTCTTCTTTTATTATTTTTATAACATTTTTTTTATTACATTTGTTGTTTAATTTTTTTGCTGTCCTGACTTTGGCCTGTAACCGCTAAGATAATATGATATAAATCTTCGTTCCTCAGATTTTGTATGATCATTTCACAACACTCGAGTCGCAGCTCGTGTATCAATTCCCAGAAAGGATAAACTGCGCAATGACGGAAAAATCATCTCGATAGTTTCTCGCACAGTTTGAATTTCACAAGCCTCTCTGTAATGCTTTTCGGGCAGATACCACAATTGGCGGCATTTCCAGAAATTGTTGTAATCCGAATATGTTAGTTGTTTTTGTGCCTTTTCGGGTGTAACCGGATCAGATCGTAGAGCGACAGGCTCAGACCTTCCGGTAATTCTTCGGCTTTTCTCACTACCTCTTCGTCCTGCTCCTCGTCCTCTTCCATCTCCTCCTAGGACTTCATTTCATCATCACTATCATCACTGACATTGGTCTCTTCTGTCATTGGAAGTATAAATATTTTTTTTGCATTCGCCGCAAACTCCTCGTCGTCATTTAATACTTTTTCAATATCCTGTGACTTCTCGAACAGTTCGTACTTGGCGAACCATTTTATGATCGTTAGGACGTCGCTTTGATCCAGTTCATATCCTCTTTTTTCAAGTTGTTTGATGAATCCCAGAAAGCCAGATACTAATTTCAGTTTATAATAATAATAATTATAAGCAGATCATTCTTTAAATCTCTCATCGAAGTCACTCTCAGTAGGGGAAACGAAAAATCTGACTTCACTATCGGAAAGCTGAGGTAATTTCCCTTAAAAATGGTGGGTTACTTTTTTATTGTAAGTTGATTTAGGTACTTTTACAGCGAGTTAGAAATTAGATGATTACGCCTAAAATGCTGTGCGGGCCTCGCGCTAGGATACTTGACGTGAAATGACTCATGTACAGACGCATACACACACACACACAAAAATAGTCGCGCCGCTACTAGAAAGAAACAAAAAGGAACTCCTAGGCTATTAGGGATAAACCCCAAGGCCTAAACATTAATATTATTAACAACAAACAAGTATTTAACACCACTTTACACGGAGTCCAAATAATATCGGAATAATACATATTTTGCAAATGAAAGAAACACATGGTTATTTGTTTATTTATTGTTAAAAATTAACTCAATCGTTTATTCAAACTCTCTACATCTTGTTTCTTTTCGACAAATATGTGCAATATAAATTCTTATACATTTATGCATCGTCGTCGTTGCAATGGACTTGTTTTTTTTTTATAAACGACAAGTGGTTCATATAAGTAAAAAAGTAGCGCTTCAACGCAGAAAGAAATGAACGACGCGTTTCGACAAGACTAAAAATCACCAATCACATCGATGCTTTTCAGCCGCCGACCGAGTTTCGTACGCTCGAAAGCCGTTAAAAACAAAAATACCTTAAAGAGTGTATACATAAAACGAGTGAATTGTATCATCGTCTCTTTTCTCGCATTATAAAAGCAAAGAGTATATATGCAAAAATCGTTCGCTAGACAACGGTATTGATCTCGGCCTCGCCGCTGCTGCTGTTACGCCTACGCACCAGCCACGGTATGACGTAGAGCATGGATCCGCTGATGGCGAGCATGACGCCGGCCACGTGGAAGGCGACGTCCGCCACGACGAAGTGATCGATGAGGAAGCCGGCGAAGGGCAGGCCCGCGAACGAGCCCGCGCCCAGGGCGGCCAGCACCAGGCCCAGGGAGTCCGTGAACCGGTCGCGCTCGACGAGATCCACCAGGCAGACGGATGTCAGGGTGACGAATCCGCCCGTGGTGAAGCCGAAGACCGCGGCGTAGATCGCCATCAGCGGGAAGTTGGCGCAGAACGGGCTCACAGCCGTGGCTGTAATTGTGAGTCGTGGCGCGATTAGAGAAATAATAGACGTAACATTTTATGTAATATCTTGCGTGTTTTTACGAAAACTGGTTCAAAATGAGGAGCTCTAAATCAATATTATTTAAGAAGATTAACGCATTTCAAGTTTGTAACGAGAACTAGCACGTTTTATTTACTGCCAACGAAAACTAGCACGATTTCATCGTGTATGAAAAGGATTACTTAATATTTGGTGGAAAAAATTATTTGAATGACTTGTGAGGCCCGCTTAATTATAAATTATATTGATCAAAAAATAATATCCAAATAAATCAAATGTAAATAGAATTCGAATCGTATTCAAGCACCTTACAAAGTAATTGCATGTTGAGATGTTGAGATTGTACTTTCTCTGATATCTATGTGTTGAATATAAATTTTTGTCTCAAACAATTAAACGTGTCCAAACTTGCTAGTTTTTTTTTCAGTAACCCCAGCGGAAATCGAATTTTTTCGTATGAATATTATGAACTTTTAAAAATATGTATACACTTTTTAAACTTAAATCAAAAATCAGATATTGGGTAATCAATTTTCGCAAGGAAACTGCTGAAACGTGTTAGCGGTCGTTCGCAATTGCTTAAACGTGCTAGTTTTTGCTATTTAAATTTGAAATGTGCTTCTTTTGAAATAAGAATTTAAAAACGTGCTATTTTTTATCATAAAGCTATCGGGGTGTGCTAGTCTTCGTTACGAATTTGATATGTTTTACTGTTCCTAAAAAACGTCGAAATATGGAAATAGTTTAATCATGTTACAGAAATAATCTTTTTTCCTCGATACTTTCAGTCAAAATCTTGCGCGAGAAATTACTCACACTCGTAGAGCTTTCAAGATGAACCAGTTCTTACGTAGGAATTTTTATCGTTGACAACGATACGCGAGAAAAAAAGTCCAATGGAGCTACTTACCGATACCGCAGACGATCAAGCAGCTGTTGTAGACGAGGAGTCGATCGACCCAGGGCTTGTTGGCGCCCCAGCCGATGCCGCGCGGCCGACGACATTGGCCACGCCGATGACGATGAGGAGCGTCGGCGCCTGGCTCATGCCGTGCTGCTCGGCGAGCTTCTCCATGAAGACGTAGGGCACGTTGTAGCCGATGTTGGTGAAAAAGTTGGAGAACATGTAGATCAGCAGGACGGGATCGCGCAGCAGCGCGATCTTGAGCTTGCTCTTCTCCTCCTTCTTAAGATCTTCTACCTGTGACTCCGACTTGCTGCTGCTGCTGCTGGTAGTAGGTGTCGCTGCTGCTTCAGCGGCTTGAACACGAAGCCGAGCACGATGCAGACGAGTATGATGCCCGAGAGGACGAGCATGACCCAGCGATAATCGCCGAAGACGACGAGCAGGTAGCCGATGAGCGGGCCGTAGACGACCGTGCCGAAGCCCGAGCCGCAGACGCCGATGCCCGTGGCCAGGGTGCGATTCTTGTCGAAGTACTTGGAGACCGAGTCGATCGCCGTGAGATAGATGAGGCCGAAGCCGAGGCCCGTGCCGACGCCGCCCGTCACGTAGACCAGCGCCAGCGACCTGGCGTAGGCCGTGGCGAAGAGGCAGCCCGAGGCCAGCAGGGTGCCCACGATCGTCGTGGCCGTCCAGCCCAGTTTCTTGATGAGGAAGCTCGAGAGCGGACCCGCGCAAAGGTCGTGCCGACGAGCAGCGAGGCGACCCACGAGGCCGCGTGCTGCGTCACCTCGAATTGCTTCACGTACTCCTTCTGGAAGAAACCGTACGAGTACACCACTCCGTCGGCTGAGAACATACGACGATGTAAAGAAAATTAGTTGATTCAGGTGATGTGAAATTGTATAAAAATTGAAATCGAGTGGTTAAATTATAGTTTAAAATGTTAACATAATTTTTCCCACAGTATAGAAGGTGTGAGAATAGTATATCAAACAGAATATGCTACTTTTTTTGGCGATAAATAATTTGAAATATTTTCGATATCACGAGATTTTTCCTTCGTAAATAAGCTGAACATCGGATTTACATTTATAAGCTTGCACTCATGAATTCTCCTTGATATAAATGCTTTTATTTGCGTAATTGCAATGCAACTTTTTTTCAGTGAGCGCATCAACCACAATCGGTACTTTTTATCGCGTATAAAGTGTGTTATTAAAATTCTCCCCGTGAAAAATAGTCATATCCATTTTGGTCATTTATACATATTGTGATATTTTTGAGCTTTCTCCGCCCAGATCAAATTTTTGGTTGAATGAAAAATCATTATTTGATGTATTTTTTTCTATGCATGCCAAGAAGAAACGCATTGTTTGTTGAAAAAATAACGACGATCCGAAATAACGAAGCGATGTCAATTTGTACATTGAGAAACTTTCGAATTAAAAGTTAGAGAAAGTACGGCAGCATGTACTATGTTGCATTTTTAATAGATAAGAGGTAAAAATTACTATGCAGTATTATTATTTTTCTCATTTACCATACATTAACATACACAATCGACTTATGAATTGTTTTTTTTTTGCAGATAAAACTCATCAAGTTAACTGATAACTCTTTAATTTTGAGTGGATGATTATTTATGAGTCCACTTAAAATCAGTACTTCAACGTTAGTCATAAAGAAATTTGTTCGAAAGCATCAAAGATAAGATGGAGAATATTTTATGGAATATAGAGCGATAAATTTCTTAAGTGACCAATTTAGGTATTCATTAAAATCATACTGTTACCTACTAATTAAAATCAAATTATAAGAAGATACTGCTCAGTAATTAAAAAAAAAATCTTGCTGTAACATTTGGAGCATTAAAATGCATTTTTAATATTCCTCGTTATCATACGATTCAAAACAGCTTGGGAGCACAGATAGGAGAATTCAATACTCATATGCAATAGCAATGACATTCTAAGTTTCAGGATAAAAAAAAATTTATTTAATGAAGAATTTACGAAATATTCATAACTACAATCATATCCTGTAATCGCTTGAGTGTAGAAAATCTTTGATAAATGCAACTAAGCAATTGGAAAATCGATTGCGGCTGAACGAAAAATTAATTTCTGTAGAAATACTTAAAAAGCCATAAGAATTGAACAAATACTAAAGAAAAATTTTCTTTTTTTCCGTATTTTTTTTTTGCTATTTTGACAGCAACTAGTTTTTTGTAGTTACGCAGATATTCAAACTTTAAATAGAATATTATTATTTGATTGCAGGGACTGCTTTACAGTTCCACGCTACTTATAAGTTTATTAGGGTTTCTGATGAGGTCGACGTAGTATCGGCGAAACGTCAAAAACGCGCCATTTTTTATATAATTTACCGGTACCAGGCTTTGGCTTATAAAATCATTTTGTACTTTGACACTTGCAGATCGACGGATAAAGCTACTCGCCATCTAGCAGTGAAAGCTCAAATTAGTACGATCGTATCGGTACAAAACTGGTATGCATTTTGTTGTAATTTTCAGGGGAATTCACACGCGCTTGATATTTACGCTTGAAATGTTGCGCGTATATTATTTTTCACGAATCACCCCGCAGATATTTTCGATCAATTTCGGCCGAGCTGCCGCGACGAAAACTCAACATCGCAACGATCGGCGCAGATTTTCGCCTCGGATCATCGTATAAAATTCTTAAATTTCACTGGCGTGCGAACGAGAGTCGCTATTCCGCGGCATTCCGTTCTGATTCAGAGTTTATTTTTTATTTTCTTTCGCACTGTCGCAGCAGAAGCAGTCGAAGAGCATCGTCGCCGCTGCTGCGCGCGCGTAAAGTCGACGCATTCGAAAACAATATATCGCGTTACATATATATATTATAACAAGAGCGCGCGTGTGTGGGGGTTTTCTAATTAACGCACGTCGCGTCGCTATTACTGCTTATCTCTCGCACTCGTGTATTAGATTTCGTGCAATCACGCGTTCCGCTAATTTGATTCTAATGTCTCGTCGATATACGCGCGTGGCTACTTTTATTTTTCTAAAATTAATCGCAATGACAAAAAAAAAACAGTCGAATACTCACTCAGCAGATGAACCATGAAGCAGGCGAACACGACGACCCATCCCCAGCCTCCGTCGGGCGCCACCGACGACGTCGTCGAGGTATCGGCCGCGGCGACGACCGGCTCGACCTCCCTGTCCTCGGGGACGAGGCTCAACGGCGACGGGGGAGCCGCACCACCACCGCCTGCGCCTTGCCGTTCTTCTGCTTCTCGTCCGGTATGTGTCCCATGATGTGTAGAGTATACGCCGAGCGCGCACGGGTTACGATACACTTGTATTATTATTGTGATTATTCCGTCTCTCTCTCTCTCGTTCTCTCCCCGCGCGGTTTTGGCAGTCTTTCGTGTATATATATAATAATGGAATGTATATATAAATGCTGTATATACTAATGGGCACGTGCGCTCAGCTGTTGCGCCGGCCTGTGCGCAGGTATATATATGATGCAACAACGATGTTTCGCGATCGCGCGAAAAACTTCTTCGTCTTCTTTTACTTTTTTGGACACTCTTTCGAGCCGTGCGCTCTACTAGACAGAGCGAAACACAATGATGACAATTCGATAATCACACGAACTCTCGAGTCAAGTATACGAATGTAATCAAAACGGAGCTCGTCTAATCGTCCGCGCGTCTATATATCTGTTTGATTTTCTATTTCAGCAAATAGTTATTCCCTTTTTGTCAAATTTGATTCGCAGCGTCCTCGATATCAGGAAGAGAGGCAAGTCGAGGGCACCGCGTGTCATAGAGTCAGCAGGGGAGCTTCGCAATTGTCGATGCTGCTGCTTATCTGGCCGCAAGTACCAGAGCTTTTCGTCGTTGTTGTTGCTGCTGCTGCTTGAGGATATTTATCGCGGGGCTGCAGGCTGGCCAGCTCCACATATTTCTCTGCTGCTGCAACGCGACGGCTGGTTGTCGTTGATTCGTAGATCCGCTGCTGGGGCTGCGCTTTGCCTTTCGTCACTATATGAAAAGGGCAACGATATAAAAATCGGCTAAAAATCGACACTTTATTTTTTGTTTCGTCGAACGACACACGCGCGAACGAAATGCGCGCCGCCGTGTGCAGGTATGATGCAAGCGTGAGAAATTTTACAAGGTATATAATATATGGAGACTATCCGTGCTGTGTATCGCATGCGGCTCTATACTGACGCTCGACCGAGAGCCAAAAGTATAAATAAGCGACGGACGAGACTCGGCCTGTATAATGTGCGCGCGTGCGCCTGTGCTTTCGTATATACCCGCACCCAATATCGATGTGTGTGTATGTGTGTAAGTATTTCTTTTCTCTCTCTCTCTACTAGAGTGATGCACGCCGCTGCTGACTGTATACGTCACTATTTGGATGTATGCCTGTTGTGTTGCTGCTGCATGCGTCAGACTCGGCTATACTATACTTCCCGCAGTCTCGATGTTCCGCGTGTATTTTGTCTATTACAATGGGTATATATAATATAATGGAGCGCGATGGCACGAGGTATCGAGAGGGGACGACTCAGATATAGCCGAAACTAGACGATACACCTGCGGTCCCGAGTGACTTGTAACGATGCTACGCAGCCGGATTGAAAATAATCGACGTTAGAATCGACTGCGCGCGATTTACCATACGTACACTCCATGATCGTTAGTTAAAAATTAGCACGCGCCGCGGAGAAATGACTGATAAGCGCGATGAGTATGATTTTTATTGCGCGTATAACTTGTTTCTCTCTCTTTCGTATATTAGTCGACTTCCATCGTAATAAAAAAAATGGGTACATGTTTATCGGTAAACAGAGCTATAATTGACGAGGTACACACCCATAAATCGCTGGGTTTTTATTATTTCTTACTCTAAATACCGAATTATGGATATATATTTGAATATAATTGTGAATTCAGTGCTGCTACTGCGTGCTCGCAGACACGCGCGCGTACAAAATTCCGCAAATATTTCATTGTAAACGCTAGATCGTCAACAGATGTGTATATCATTTACTCGAGTATTTTATTTCATTCGGAGTCACGAGTTTCGCGCGAATCGGTTGCTGCTGCTGCTTTTGCCTTTTTTTTTTCTTTAGTACTTGAAAATAATTTTGATTGACACCGATAAAAATAGAACGAGTCATAAAAAAAAATCTCCGGCCATAGCTTGCGCGCTGTGGTGTACGCATCGTATAATACGTATGAAATTGCTCGAAACGTCAACGAAATCTCTCTTGTTAATAGCACGCGCCCGAGTCGTGTGCAATTAAACGCGACGACGACGATGAACAAAGGCAAAAGTAAAATGATCGAAACGAGCGATTGTCGCCAGCTTCGAGGCGCGTATCAAAAGGCATCGGCGCGACTGGCCGAGCGACCGAAATACATTTGATGTACGCATAATTGATGTGCGAACGAAAATATGCCCGCGTGTGCATGAGCTCGCGTGATTTCTGTTGTTCCTTTTTTTCAATTTTTTATTTCTATAATTATTAATTTCAAAACTGTATAGCTGTTTTTTCAGCTCTATGATATAATTTTCTATTTTTCGATTTTAAATTCGAGCTAGAGAAAGAGATTGGAGATAAGCGAAAGCGACGACGCGTTAATTATTAATAGAAGAGCCCGTAAATGTGCATAACAAGATTTATTGATACTCTGCCATTCAAGTCAATAAGAGAGTTTGATAAGGATGAACTTGACATTCAGAAAGAAAAAAAATATTTAACAAATGCAGTAAGCAGTTCAATTGTACAGTTAACATAACTTATTCAACATTTTTTAAAATCTTTTAAATGATATCTTCGATGATTTTATATTCATTATTCAAAGGAAGAATTAATAATAAGTAAATTTACTAAATAACGACAAAAAAAATACTGGCAATTCATCGACAAAGAGCTTCTTCCTACTTCAATGAAATATAATGCCAATAAAACAAGCACGAACCTCTTATTTGAAAAGAATATTTGAAACCTTGGCCATTAGACGAGAAAACCAATTTTTTAAAAACCAACTTACTTCATGTACGGCTTGGCATCTTCTTTCTCTCTCGCACTGTCGGACCGACTCGTCGCTTGAGCGCGCGGCCTATGTATACTATGTCTATGGAGATAGAGGTGAGATCTCAGATTGGACGGACCAATTGCCAAACCTCCGGGACATTTTTCGACCAAAAGAAATTGAACACATTATTTTGGATTCCATAAATTGGTGTTCTCAAGGATTACAAGTCATTAAGTTCGTGGTCGACAGCGGCTACAGGTACGAGCCGGATGTAGATGAAAACGGCAAGCCCGTGTCGCTTTGCACTATACCGATACATCGGGCAGCTAAATTTTTAGGCTTTCATATTTATCGGATACCGTGATGCGTGAGTTTTTAACCCTTTAACGCCTGAAATGACCATTTTTGGAAACATTTATAGCGATGAATTACACCGACTAAAAATTGTTTAAAAAACTTTTCAGATATCAGGTCTTACGTAACTTTAATGTACTTTTCGAATCTGGGGTCAGAATTTTTAAAAAATTATTTAATAAACAGTTATAAACAATTTTGTAAAAAAAAAACATGAAATTTCGAGAAAAAAATCTCGTTTAATTCAAATTTCAACACGAAAAGAAGATTCGCTCGTGCGTCTCACGCATATAGATTTAGTCAATGGAATGTATACTTTATTGAATAATAGTTATAATTATATGCTGTTGGATTCGTCTTAAAAAATCCTAAATTTTGGTGGTGTCAAAAAATTTCCTAGATTTTTTCTGTTCATTTGCCGCTCGCTCGAAAATGAACTTTGCGAAATTTGCGAAAAAGACGATCGAAAAAGTGTATTTTTTTCAATGAAATTGTGCTCCTAGGTCAAAACTAACTACGGCATTCGATTCGCAGAAAAACACGTAAGAAAATGTATCGTTAAGATTATTTTTACACTCTGAACAGAGTTTGAAATAAATCGAATGGTTCCCGATTTTGCTCTTTTTAGGAGCACGTTTTTAAACTTCAAAAATCCATCGACACATCTAAAATCATTGTTGAGTTCTCGTTTAAAGGAAACTTCATTTTAAACCTAAACTTTCAGATTCCGATGGATCCCCCGAGATACAAAAATTTTTTGAAAAAGTGGACCACCCTAGTGTATATGTTTAATTTCAATAATTATTCTAGTTTATTCATGTATGTTATTAATATAAATGCTAAACAATGATTGACTGTTTTTGAAAAAATAAACAAATTCATTGATTTTTTTAATTTTTCATATCATATATGCGTGTATAAATATATAAGATGGATGCAAGAATGCGCTGCGAGCGCAGAGCAAAACATGTAAACATTTGAAAGTGTCCGTAAAAGTCGAACTTTCGTGCGTGTTTTTGCGTACGAAAGTCTATACTTTCGGCCATAGGATACAGAAAATATATGTATGTCCGCGAGTTTCGGCGAGCGACTCGATGGAGAACGTGACGATGATTAATTAAGATGAACATTGGATTTGCACACACTTTGGAGAAAGATACAGCCACATTGACAATACTTTTATTTAAGAAAGTTGCAGCATCAATCTGTACACTTGTCAAATAAAATAATAAACTCTTTCAATTATTTCATCGATGAAATAACTAAAAGGCTATTCAGCGCGTATGATTGAAAAAAGTTTGAGTTACTCCTTATAAAAATGCATTATTTGTACCATTAAAAATTGATAATTAGGTCTCCCGTGACATACGCAACTGCGCATGCTGGCGATTCACGAAAAAAATTGGGTGGTTCTTCACCTTCATTCATTGCGAGTCACAAGCTTTTTTTTTGACTTGGCTCCAACTTTTTTTTTTGACAAAGATCGTTGGTATCGACAAACTAAACAATTATAGCATCTATCGGAAAGATTGTCTTTGCGAATTTTCTTGGATTTTTTCCTATTTCTGATCGAATTCGATGCAGGCTTAGATTTTCTTTTGCTCTCGTTGGTTAATTCATCTTTGGGGCATTTGTGGACTGTTTCTCGATGTCGTATCAAACCGCTTTGAATCGTAAATGTCTGCTCGCACTTGTTGGATGCGTAATCGTTGCGGCCATTGTCTACTATTAAATGGTGTCCAACAAAATTTTTTTGATCCTCTAACTTCTCTTCGTTTTTATCGCATGCTAAATCCATGCGATCTTGTCTTTCGGAGGATCTTGTCTTTTGGTGTTTAATCGAATTTTTCGAATCACCGAATTTCCGCTCCGGCTTGTCGATTGCATAATCTTTGTGACTTTTTTTGCAGCTTCGTGAACCTTCAGGTGCAAGATCAAGCTTGATTTGCGTCCAAATTTTCTCGCAACAATCGCATTCGTAATAATCTTTGCGATCTTCGCGCACTAGGGTTTTTGGGTGTCTGATCGATTTCATTTCAAGTCCAAATTTCTTCTCGCAATAGTTGCTTTCAAAATCTTTGCGATATTTGTGAACTATTTTTTGGTGTCTGATCAAATTGCTTTGAACCCCAAATTTCTTCTCGCATCTGTTGCATGTGTAATCTTGCGACCTTTGTGTACTATCTTTTGGTGCTTAACCATATCTGATTTATATCCAAATTTCTTCTCGCACTTGCCACACGCGAAATCTTTACGACCTTCGTGGACTGTCTTTTGGTGAACGAGCATATTTCCTTTTTGTGTAAATTTCTTCTCGCATCTGTTGCATGAGTAGTCTTTGCGACTTCGTGTACTGTCTTTTGGTGTGCAAGCAAAATCCATTTGAATCCAAATTTTTTCTCGCATTTATCACATGAGTAATCTTTGCAACCACCGTGGACTGTCTTTTGGTGCCTTACTAAAACCGATTTTGTCCAAATTTCTGCTCGCAATTGTCGCATGGGTAATCTTTGCGAGCTTCGTGTGCTGTCTTCAGGTGGGTGAGCAAACTCAGTTTTCGTGTAAATTTTTCTCGCACTTGTCACATGCAAAATCTTTCCGATCTTCGTGGACTGTCTTTTGGTGTCGAAACAGACTCGTTTTTAGTGTAAATTTCTTCTGGCATTTGTCGCATGTGTGATCTTTGCGACCTTCGTGTACTGTTTTTTGGTGCTCAATCAAATTCCATTTTTTTGCAAATTTTTTCTCACACTTTTCGCATGCGAAAGCTTTTTGACCTTCGTGAACTGCCTTTTGATGATCGAGCAAATGAACTTGTCGTCCAAATTTTTTCTTGCACGTTTCGCATGCAAAGTCTTTGCGACCTTCGTGTACTGTCCTTTGGTGATCGAGCAAATGTGATTTTTGTTCCAATATCTTCTCGCACTTGTCACACGCGTAATCTTTGCGATTATGGTGAACGGTATTTCGGTGTCTTATCATATTTTCTTTCTGTGCAAATGACTCCTGACAAATATCACGAACTGCTTTGGATTTTTTTCTTACTAATAATGTCGTTGCCCAAGTTAAACCAATGGATTCTTCTATTTAATGTCACGAAATATGAATAAATAAAATTTTTTTATGGTATAACACATCTCGTTTCGACGTTAAAGACAAAACTCATACTATAATTTGTTTGGCTAGAAACATACTTTTTTTCAAAACCACGTTTTTTTGGATAAAAATATCCATAACTTTTGACTGGTTGATTATATCGAAAATCTGACAACGGATTCAAAAAGTTCATTAAATCTTGCGTAGAATATGCTTATTCGCAATTTTTTCAGGCCCCATTTTCAACAAAAATATAACGCCTCAAAAAAGTATCGAAAAAGTGTCCGTCCCGGACTTAATGGGTTAAAACAGCAATTTTCCGTCTTTCTGAATAATGGCTACGATAATAATAATAATATACCAATGAGCATGTCAATGACCGAGGTTCTGTGACTGACATGACTTGGAGCGCCGCTGCCACCTCGTGGCCAAAAATTCCGTGACATTGTCTAATAGGTGACTAGTTCAAACATGTCATTGCACCTGCTCGGATATCCTTTTGAGATGTTGCTCCATGGCCTAGCCGTTCCTGTGCACCAATGTCGCCAGGAAGACGGCGTCGCGCTGCAGCAGCAGATGTGGCCTGTCATGCTCCATCAGCTCCATTATCACGATCCGTCGCAGTTGATTAACGTGTTGAGCTGGTGGGCGATCGTCGGCACGGTGCACGTCCGCCGTCCGTGCACCACCAGGATCCTGTTGCCCTTGATGATGGCCCGTGCCAGGCAGAGCAATTGACGCTGGCCCGCGAGAAATTGGCTCCACTTGGCGCGTGTCCACGCCGTCGATGAGTATCTGGCCGTCGAGCTGCCGGCGAGACACAGCAGGGCCGAGACGACTCTCCGGCGCCCGTTCGACCCGCGATGACGATTTTCGCCTTGGCCTCGATTTCGAAGCTCAGGCCTTTAAGCACGGCCTCGTCGTCGAGCTCAGCCAGACGTCCTTGAACTCGATACGGCCGTGACTCGGCCAGTTCTTGTCGAGCCAGTCACCACCGACCTCCAGCGCGTAGAGACCCTCCTGCTCGAGCTCGGTGAACTGCAGCATTCGCTCGACGTTCATCATCTGTGCCATGGTCTCAGAGACCTGCTTCATGGCGGACTGCAGCATGCCGCAGATGGTGAGCACCTGGGTCAGTGCCAAGCCAACGTCGCCGGCGTAGATGACGCCCCCGCTGTCGGCGTTCGGATCGTCCGAGACGAATACGAGACTGTAGGCGACGAAGGCAAGCAAACCGATGGAGACGACGTCGAGGTAGAAGCCCAGCGCGTAGCTGGCGACCAGAACGACATTGCGCGCGGCTGTGTGCTGCAGTCCTGGCGCGCATCGAATTCGCGGATCATCAGGCGCTGGGACGAGCACGAGCGTATGGTGCCGAGGCCCAGAAGAGAGCTGTTGACCAGCGAGAATATGGGTTTTTTGATTTTTTTTTCTCCGCATATATATTTAGCCCGCTTTTAGGAGGTTCCCATACTTTTGTGACACCCTGTATGTAACTGAAACGTTATAAACTTTTATAAATTATATTTACGCACAAACTCCATTTCTGTCGGGGATTTAAGAAAAAATTATAAGTTAAAATTACAGACCGAGGCTGAATTTTATGAATGGTATTTTGACATAAATATCAAAATTTTTCATTATTAATGTACGTAAGGACCTATTAACTCGATGTTTTTTTCATGAACTCAATGTTATAGTCAGAAGTTTTTTGTTTCAAGTTTTAGCTTTCGAAGGCCAAAAAATTTCTCAAAGGAATCTTTGAGTTAGAATTTTTAATTGTTTCGAATTTGTAACGTCAATGTATTTACACATAAATAAGTAACTTAATTGTAAACAATATGATTATAAAACTTTGACATTGTCTCTCGAACACTGAACACGTGTATAGTAAATTCAAATTAGTTTGAATGTTGTGTTTCCCGATGAAACAATACATAATACCAAAGGTCAGTTTATCATAAACACCAAAATGGATAAAAGCGAGAACAAATCCGAGGAAGTTATTTCGGAAAATAATTTAAGTGAACATTACATTGTTGTATCAGACAACAAACAACGTTTATAATATTTGTCAAGAGATATTTACACTAAAATCAAGCAAAACGCATCGAGACACAACTCACAATGATAAAAAAAAGTATGTATGTGACAAATGCGAAATGACATTTGAGTTCAGAAGTCATTTGAGCAGACATCAAATATCAGAACACAAATGCCGCAATGATTTTGCATGTGACAGATGCGAAAAGAAATTTGTGAAAAAATCGAGTTTATTTACGCATCAAAAATTAGTGCATAAAGATCGCGAAGATTACTCATGTAGCAAGTGCGAGAGGAAATTTGAAAATAAATCAACTTTACTCAAGCACAAAAAAATATTCCACGAAGTCTTCAAAGATTATTTATGCGAAAAGTGCGCCAAAAGATTTGCAAGTAAGCAGAGTTTACTCATACACTTAAAGGGAGTTCACGAGGGTCGCAAGAATTTTACGTACAAGTGCGGAAAGAAATTTGAGGATAATAGCAATTTGAAAAGACATAAAAACCCCGTTCACGAAAGTCACAAAGACTACGCATGTGACAAGTGCGAAAATAATTTACACAAAAACGACTTTGCTCTCCCACCAAAAGACAGTACACAAAAGTCTCAAAGATTTTGCATGTGACAAGTGCGAGAAAAAATTTGGACAAAAAGCAGATTTGTTCAGGCACAAAAATACAATACACGAAGGTCGCAAAGATTTTGCATGCGAGAAATGCGAGCAGAAATTTACAAAAAAAATCGGTTTTGCTTGTCCATCAAAAGACGATCCACGAAGGTCGTAGAGATTTTGCGTGCGATAAGTGCGAGAAAAAATTTGGGCAACGAGGCAATTTGATCATACATCAAAAAATAGTGCATGAGGGTCACAAAGATCACGCGTGCGACAAGTGCGAGAAAAAATTTGGATTCAAATGGATTTTGCTTGCACACCAAAAGACAGTACACGAAGGTCGCAAAGACTACTCATGCAACAGATGCGAGAAGAAATTTACACAAAAAGGAAATATGCTCATTCACCAAAAACAGTCCACGAAGGTCGTAAAAATTATGGGTGCGACAAGTGCGAGAAAAAATTTGGTGATAGAACATATTTGAAAAAACACCAAAATATAGTACACGAAGGTCGCAAAGATTACGCATGCGACAAGTGCGAGAAAAAATTTGCGGAACGAAGCAATTTGACCAAACACCAAAAATCAGTCCATGAAGGTCGCAAAGATTACGCATGCGACAAGTGCGAGAAAAAATTTGGACGAAAACCGACTTTACTTATACACCAAAAGACAGTCCATGAGGTTCGAAAAGATTTCGAATGCGATGAGTGTGGGCAGAAATTTGGGGCTCAGAGCAATTTGATAAGACACCAAAAGAGAATCCACGATGGTCTCCAAGATCATGAATGCGACAAGCGCGAGAAGAAATAACGATTGACAATTGTAAATATTTATAGAATCTACACATACATACATCTATACCATAGATACTCATATATTTTTTTTTTTAAATTTCAATAAAACTCATGCAATTATTGTGTATTTCCTGAGCCTCGGGGGTTCAACTGTCTTTACACCTTTGTACACCGATTTTGTGGTGTTTTCAGATTTCGCGCACTACTAATTACTACTTTCTATTCATTTTTTGGATACTTGATTCCTGCATTTATTCATGCAACGACGAACCAATATTTTTTTCACGTCTTTTTTGAAACTGTGAATGGGGCAAGAGCTTTTAGTTGGCTACTGGATTTCTGATAAACCTTACGAAATACGCGGCCCATAATTGTTCACACACATGATAATGAAAGATTTGGATAAATTAGCTGACAGACGGATTACTTTTGCTCGGTGATACGGGGACTTGCGAGTGCGTGTTTGCGACCTTGGTTTTTTTCCCTTCCGTGCCATTTCGAAATATGTCACGGATTTCATCTCTCGTGTGTGTGTTATGCTCTATCTGTATCCAGCGTACACACATACGCGCGTGCGCATACGTAAGGTACATACACGTGCGGGCCCGATCTAATTCGTCGGCGCATGTTGGTCGCTCACATCCACACGTACATTCAAGCGACAGCTCTCGCCTTTCTCTGTGTTCGGCTTACATACTGTTCGAGTTTGTGGAGGACTTTATTTGTTTGTTGCAACCATGCCTTTGGTTTATACTATTTTTAGCTAGAACTGAATTTACGCTTTTAACACGGGTCGCTCCCCTTAATATAAATTATGGAGTAAATAAATAATTGTTGCGTTGTCAATATAAATGAAAGAAAAATATGCAGCGTTGTTCAGGCGGTGACTTGCAACAGAAAAGAAAAAAGGAAACAACGCACACGCGTATCAATTAGTTTACCGTAATATACTTTAGGGAAATGAATCTATACGCAATAGAAAAAGTGCCTTTCCTAGACGCAGTGCCACAACACCTTCGTATACACGTTGGATCGGTCGGTTCCAGTATCGGGCTTAGGCCTGCCTCGTTTCGTCGTAGGAAGGTATGATATTAATTGAGCTTTACTATCTCTTGAGTATCCATGCATGCTTTTGGGATGCTAGACTAAAACTGAAACTCCTCGTCGCACGTGCTTTTAATCTCACGTGCGAATCGTCGAGCTTCGTACCATGCGTGGAATTCGTGTTTCCCGCATGTCACGATACGTGTCAGTTTTTCGACGACAAACAGAAGGTTCGAATTTATGATTGTCGTAAGTTATATTATACAAAATGTCACAAAAGTATGAAAACCTCTGGAAATCTCGCGCAATATCTGTAATAAAAATACCATAAGCCCTGTGTGACGTATTATCAACGAAAAATAGAATGACTTTGAATTTGACCTCAAGCTACAGCAGAAAAAATATCTAATTTTTAAAATAAATTCCCTCTTTGGTTGTTATAATTA
The DNA here is from genome assembly GCA_034770305.1 of Trichogramma dendrolimi. Lineage (NCBI taxonomy): Eukaryota > Metazoa > Arthropoda > Insecta > Hymenoptera > Trichogrammatidae > Trichogramma > Trichogramma dendrolimi. The sequence continues at coordinate 119,017 of JAPMIB010000170.1, read as the reverse complement.
GATAATCGTATTGCTTAAATGGGTTGTTACAGGCCGAAAAGGGTCAAGGTACTTCATCACATTTTTTATCATATTTAATGTTTGAGCAACCTATAAATATTGATATTTAGGCTAAAAATGTATGGGGCTACATTTTGTTACTATATAAAAATAATAAAAGGGTGGTCAAGCAAAAATAAAAATCTTTTTTTATTTTGGACCAACCTAGTGCACATGCAACGAGGAAATTCATAGTTTTGTATCATTTATTTAGCTAAAATTCTAAAACATGGCAAGTACTCGAACTTTTCCGACTCGAGTCAAGTAAAACTCGAAAAATTCAGTACTCGCACAACCCGAAACCACTATATTGTAAAAGTGCTTTACAAAAGTTTTGAGTCTGTATAAAAGCATACTTAGTATTTCATTAAATCATGTTAATGAAAAGTAATGTCAAATCTAAGTTATTGACGTATTGAAAATATTAAGGAGGTATATGAGTCTCATGCACAATACAGCCAAGTTTGTAAAATAACAATTATTTAATTATTTTCTTTGAAACTTAATATTATGAATGTTACTATTAAAATAAGAATTTTATTCAAATAATAACACAATTTTTTGACTTTTAAAAGGACCTTCCTCCTGCAAATTAAAAAAAAATATGTTTTTTCAAAGATTCTTTTAATATAATAAAACGACGTATCTTGATGAAACTTTTTACTCATATTTTATTGACCTTATACTACATAAAAAAATTTTAATAATTTTTTGCCAGCCAGTGTCACCTGCTAAAATTATTTTAAAAAAACACGAAAAAACCGTGGCGAGAATGATTTAGAAAAAAACCATTAATTTTACCACCCTGACATTTTAACTCAATAATCTGTCCGTGTTATTGCTCAGAATGAATTAGAATAAAAATCGTTAGTTAAAAAATAAAGAAATGATGCCGATTTTTTCCATTCTAGTTCATACTGAGCAGTAACATGAGCAGATTATTGTGTTAAAATTTCAGGGTGATAAAATTTATGGTTTTTTCTTAATTGTTCCCGCTGCTGTTTTTTTTTTTTCGTGTTCTTTTGAATCATCAATTGTAGCAGATGACACTAGGTGGCAAAAAATTATAGAAAATTTTTTTTAATATAGTATAAGGTCAATAAAGTATGTACAAAAAGTTTCATTAAGATATGTCGTTTTATTCTATTATAAATAAATTTTTGAAAAAACATTTTTTCTTTTCAATTTGAAGAAGAGAGGCCCCCTTAAACATGATTTCTTATGGGAAATCATCAATTTTCAACTTTTAATGAGCATAAACATAATGTAAAATACCAAAAAATTGATATAAAAGTTACGTACATATAGGAAATTTAATAACATATATAATTTGACCGCAAAAAAATTCCATGGACCGTTTAGTTATCGAGAAATAAATTGTTGTGTAAAACATTCGTGGATCATTTTTGCGTACCATAACTAACAAATAAGCGAAAATAACAATAATATGTGCTCATTCGACTCTAATGACAGATAGATTATTGTTGTAGGCCTAAAACATTCATAAAACACGTCAAAGTGACATGATTGATAACAACAGCTATAATTGTCTGCCGGTTCATGAAAAAAAATTTTGTTTGGTGTTATTTCGAAGTTGGCAGTTCCGATTTTTCAATAGGGTGAACATAAGAGACCCTCGCGTCCCGCTTAATTCCGCTCTGCAACTCGCATACCTCCGTAAATGGAGATTTTGATAACACAAAGATATGCAATTTGAAAATGTTTTAGAAGTATATAAATAAAGTCATTTGCCACTTATACTGTCAATAAAATAAGCCAACAACTTGTTAATAAAAGAAAGGACAAAGTACTTTCTAATGGGGCATTAAGAAAGCTTTTGTACCTGCTTTATTATAAAAAATTTTTTTTCTCTTTTTCAGCTTCATACTATAAATAGAAATACAAAACTATTTACGCCCCATTTGAGCCGTTTATAACATTTCTAAGAAACTTGTGAAATTATTTTAAAACTTGCATATTCATTCATGAAAAGATGTCTGTCAATCCTGATATCGGTACCACTAACGAGTTGTATCAACGATAATATGGATTGTCGAATGAAGACTGTGGGCTTGAGAAAATATTTAAGTTTAAATTCAACATGAGGAAAGCGCGAACTACTCTGAATTATATTCGCATGAGCTAGATATACATTTAGATCAGTAGCTTATTAATCCTATGATTATTGACCTTTCACTGTTGATTAGAATACATGTAATTGTTTTCATTTGAATGTAAAATTTCTCAGTTCTAAGAAAGTTTCAATTATTCCTCATTCGAATGAAGTTAAAAGCTTGTAATATACACTTTAATTCAAGGGGATATATAACAAACCTTCTCATTTGTTTGTGGGATATTGATTTGAAGTAGGATACCAAAAAAGATGACTGTATTAAAAATCATCCATCAAGAGATGTTAATGCACCATGGTATCTCTATCGTTAGCAAGTTGTATCAACTACATACTAATCTTCGAATGAAGACTGTGGGTTTGAGAAAATATATTAAGCTTAAATTCTAATTCCAACATGAGGAAAGCTCGTACTATGAATTATATTCGCATGTGCTTGATATACATTTAGATCAGTAGCTTATTAATCCTATGATTATCAGTCTTCCACTGATATCTATCCTTGTTGATTATAATATAAGTAATTTATAGATTGTTTCATTTTAAAGTAAAATTTTTTACTATACGTAGAAAGTATACTTTCTAGTTCGAAAACATTTAAGTTAGAATTTAAACTTGACAATCTATGTGCCATAGCAAACTTTCATAATAGCTTAAACTCCAGATCCTATGAGAGTATTCAAACCTTTGTCAATTTTCAAATTGATTTTTTCATATTGTTTAGTGTCATAGATTATTTAATAATTTATTATTTTTCATCTTGTTTAAACTTAATCAAGTCCTAATTTATGTTTGGTATCTAAGAAGGAATTCAAAAAAATAAATGAATAAAGTGAAGAAATTTATAAATATTGATACTATATTTTAATGTTGTCATAAATATTAAACATTGTTTACATTTGTTTCATCGAATATATAAAATGAATTGCACGACTTTCAAATATGAAAAATTCGTTAGTCATTTAATTGTATGAAAGTATTTTATTTCGACTGTATGTTCGTTCGATCAATCGATTTGACCGATGAACGCCACTGCCCGCTATTTGCTCTTATGTCGCGCTCGTATTTTGACCGTCACTGCTACGCGCGCTGGGTGCTGCTTTCTTGTTGCAACGAGAACTCATGGGTGCTGGCAAAGAAGATATATGTTATGAATTTCATAATATATATCTTATTTGACATCGGTTTGCGTTAGCTGCTTACACTCACACATATACATTCACGCGACAGTTGTGCCTGTGTGCGCTGTCGTATGCCTGCCAGCCTCGCGTTACATAGTGTACATCTTGGCTGTACCGCCTTTCCGTTCGCGAGATCAAGCGTCATGCATGATCTTTTGCTGGTTCTAATTATTATATTTTAATTTTATAATACTTAATGCTATGTTATTTGTATATAACACTTCGAAAAACAAATGTCGGATAATTTGAAATTGTAAATCCCCTTCACCTGGGAAAGTGCGGCATAGTTTTTACGAATAAAATTATAGGTTTTTTTCTCAATCTAAGCTCCTTTTTTGCCAATGATCGGAAATATGGCTCTGTATTTCTAACATATTCTTATGTAAAATTTCTTGAAAAGATTTTTGAATATTTTCGTATGCAACATTCATTTTGGCGCATCAAAAAATTGAACTTCAATGTACTTGAAACGTGATTTATTTTCGTGAGCTTCAATTTAATATTTTGTTAAATACTTGTTTGTGCTTAATAATATTAATTGTTTAGACCTTGGGTTTTACCCTATATAGCCTGGGAGTTCCTTTTTGTTTCTTCCTAGTAGGCGCGACTATCTTTGTGTGTGTGTGTGTGTGTGTGTATGTATGCGCCTATATATGCGTGTGTGTGTGTGTGTGTGTGTCTCATCCGACTATGCGATTAGTAAGTCATACTCGCTCTCATGGCTTTGCCACGCCCACACCTATTCGTATCTACTTCTATCTAGCAGCACGTTGGACGTTGCTGCGAGTTACTCGGGTCAATTACGATGCACACTTTAGAGTTAGCAAAAAGATTTCTTTTCATGTTCACTTTTTTAAATAATTGTAACTTATCTATTGTTCTAATAGACTAAATTTTTGACTTTTTAAGCATCATTTCTTTATGCAGCTAGCTTCATGACATTCCGTATCGTGGGCGGGTTCTGCTTGTCGGTGGGCGGAGACTGCGCGGTACGCACTGCGCATGTCCGCTAGATATTGTTGAGAAAATTCGTGCTCGGGGTGGTTTTTCACATTTCCAGCGACTATTACGATAGTTATAGATAATCCCAAGGGTGTGCAATTTTATTTGGCAAATGTGCAATTTTTCTATCGAAACAGAATGTCAAAAAGTGTAATAATTTAGAAGATATAGAAAGGTAGTATCGATGCGTCGGATTTCGTTAATTTTTTACAACAAATTCAAGGGTGTGCAAATGTTGCGAATCGTTTTTCTGAAATGTGCAATTAAAGGTCTATCTGGTGGTATTTTTTTCACCCCCGAATTCGCATTTCCATCGGCCAGAACAGGCCCGGTACTCTAAAGTTTGTTTATGACACGAGTGGAAGATGACTGGTAATTGAAAAGTAAAATTACAAAGTAAAGCGTCTTGTAATACGATAAGCCTCATGGATGATTTCTACTAATTATGCTGCGAAACACCATTTTTTAATAAATTATAAAATATTATTGTCTTAGTTAACTTGATTGACTATTTTTGTACTCACAAGACCTTGTATTTTATTATCTGTATCAGACATTTTTTTAAATAATCAATGTCATTCCCCCTTGTAACAGACTAGATCAAATTGCTAGAAAATTTCTGAACAAGAAAAATTAACTCCTGTGTGGGTGAGATAGTCATCAGAGGAGTTTCAATAGATTTCATTGTAAAGTATTGGTTCCATCTTGATGAGTAATCTTACTAGTTTTCTCAGATTCAGTACTATGGATTATTATTACAGTAGTAAAACAGTATTAGAACCTTCTTTCACAGGAACTTGAACACACTTCTAATTAATAAATTATTTTACAGATAGATTTAAGTTTCTTTATTGTTTCTTACAAGAAGAACATGAAGATTATAAAGTTGTCAAAAATAATGATATAACTATGAAGAAAGAAAAACTCTTACAGTTTGCTAAAATCAAAACATTGGATACATCTTTATAAAATATTTACAGATACAAAAGTTTCTGGGGTCATGATGTTACAATTTTATTTGCAGGCAATGATTGTGATTTATGTGTTTATTTTAAAGTTTATTTGGCTTTTTGTGTAAAATATAAATTGACAGTCAAAAATAAACTTTTTATATTTCTAGTTAAAAATTTATGTTATCTTTTCAACATTAAAAAAGTGTGTTCCTTCTTGATGCAAGGACTACAAATATTCTAATTTTTCATTGGTCATCCTACAAAGGAGAGATTTTTAAATTAATTTAAATTAAATATTAGTGAACCAAAATGTATACTAATTTAATACAAATAACAAATAAAGGTACTGCTTTCAAAGCATGTACAATAGAAATAGAATTTATAACTTCTTTTCTGTAAGAATCATAAGGTGAATACTTTTGTCCTATTTCTTTCTCATCAATGTGACAGTGAAGTAACTTTGTTCTAAAATTTCCAAATAATTCTAATTTATAAATCATATTTTTGGTTCATAGTATTTTCTAAAGAACAATTCACTGCAAATCATTATTTAGAGATCAATAAAAATGTCTTCCTTGCTTATGAGCATTCCAAATTGTAAGATTAAGCTATTTAGACAAGTTTTGATTAATAAATCTACCCAGTCTAATTTTAAATATAGTTTGCCTGCAAAAATTTATATGTATGTTACAATTATTTGGTTAAAATTGAAAGATTAGAAACTGGATAAAAATACATTACTATTATATAGAAAATGTTTCTGCTTTAGGATGATATATATAATTGAAAACTACTGCATCGATTCTCAGAACTTATTTTTTGTCTAACTGTGAATAGAAGAATAGCAATTCTTCGGGTGTTCCTTAACAACTCTGACAAAATCCTCCAAACACACTAAAAATGTTGAAACTAGTTGATTATCTTTAAAAATAAAAATGACAAAATGTATAATATTAAACTAACTTCAAAAAAATATTTTTGTGACAAAACCATGTTGGCGTTATTACAGTCAGTCCATAAGAAATATAAATTTGAAGCTTTAATTGTTCTGAGCGTAAATTATTGGCCTGACGCAAAAATCTTTCAGTAGAATGTTCTGGAATTTTACACCAATTATCTGAATGATTAATTATGAATTGTAATTAGAGTGGTTTTAACATTATTTATCATACTTACTGCCCTTCAATTTCTTTTCCCTAACTCATTAAATCTTGTTTTTTTGTAGATACATAGTATCATCTTACAAATATAAATAATGTGTGACGGTGGCTTCCCGTGCACACCGTCCGTGACGACTTCTCCTGGGCCTGGTCGGCTTTGCCGATGAACGGCGCGCCAGACGCCAGGTCCGGCTAGCTACATTAAAAGGGATGGGGCACGAAAGGCTCGCGGTCGTCAGGGCTGAGCCGGCTTGCCTCCGCGAGGGAACGCCGACGGGTAGGGAGCGGGGACTCCACAGATCTGCCGCACTGCACCTGTAGGAAATGGCTGAAAAAGGTCGAAATCGCGAGAGAGAGGAAAATAATACTATATCAGGGAAATCAAATAATAACACTGGTGATTTAGGTAGAATAATATAAACAATTTATTGAACACTAGTCTTTCTCGCTCACCCACACCGAGCCGAAGCTCACACACTCACATTCACACAGTGGGGCACGCGAGCTGCGTTGTCGCACGAGGGTCGGCACGAGGCGCGGAGAAATACACGCTGAAGATACTCACGTGTGTCTCACGCACGAGAACCACGACCACACGGGTGGACTACCTCGTCGCCGGGGTCACGCAGATCGCGCGGTGTCTCGGGCCACGTCTGTTGGCCACCAACGTATGCTGGACGGGCCGGATGAAGGTTCGGGCGAAGGTGGTAATGAGGCTTGGTGCGCTGCGAGAATCGCAAGCACGCACACTCGAACTCGCGTTTGCACCAAAGCACTCTTCGGACGACGCTTATAGCCCAACACTCTCTATCTCTACACCCACACGTACACGACACTCAACACTCCAAAGAACACTCTCCAAAACCTCGACTACTCCTCCACGATACTCTACAACACCAAAAACTATTCGTTCGCGCGGATCGAGCTCTGCTCGCTACAGCGGTCCAACTCTTCTTCTTCTTCTTCTTCTTCTTCATGTGGCGCCGACTGTGAGAGAACTCTGCGTCATCCGGCCATTAACGGGCTTTTTATTTAAGATATAGAGGCGCGGGATTAGAATTAAGAAGATAAAAGGAAAAAAGAATAATGTAAATGGATTTTCGGAGTAGGTTTTTAAAGAATTTTAAAGTTTTTTGTTGCATTTAGTAAGAAAATTACAAAGAATCTCTATGATAAGAGGGTTAGGATTAAATAAAAATTCGTCAATAGAAAAAGGGGGATAATAATTTGATTTGATTAATTTTGAAAAGAGAGTTTTTCTTTGAATATCGTATTTAGGACAGGCCCAGAATAGATGATTTAGATCTTCGAAATCTTGGTTGCATTCACACCAAGGGGAGGCAATTAGATTTTTTCTGTGTAAGCTATGCCAAATTGTAGTGATTACTACGCATACGGCTGAAAATTGTTATATTTTGTCTTGAGAGAGTCAATCTATGTGTTTCAAACCATGGTTTGTTGGAGTTAGAGTGGAAGTGAGAAAAATAGTGTAATCCTTTATCTATATCAGTATTTTCAATAAGATTTTTGAATAAATTACTCGATTTAGCTTTTAAAGCGGGAATAAAATCAACAGGTAGAAGATGAGGTGGAGATGCCAGAACTAATAGCTTGTTTAGCTAATTGGTCTGCCCTCGTTACCTGTGATATTAACATGGCTAGGTATCCAGACTAATTCTATCTGTTGATTAGCCATGTGGAGTTCGTACAAGAGAACTTTGATGCGGAAAATGTATATGTGGTTGGATTCTATAAAGTAGGAGTTGTTGTTTATGGCATGTAGCACACTAAGAGAGTCTGTAAAAATGATTGCACGAGGGATATTTTGAAATTGTATACATTCAAGGGTAACTTGAATTGCAAGAGCTTCTGCAGAGAAAATGGATGCGAAAGAAACGATTTTTAATTTAGTTTCAAAGTTGATTGGAGGACTGTGAGAGGCTAAACCAACGTAGCACTCTGGGTCTCTTTTTGAGCCGTCAGTATAAAAAGGAGTGTAAGAGATGAGAGTGTCCTTGAAGAGGATTTTAAACTCCTCAGCGGGATTTTGAGCTTTTTGCAAATCTTTGCCACTAGTTAAATTTACATTAGGAGAGTAATGTTGAGTTTCTGTAGAAAAATAATAGCAGAGGGGAAATGGACAAGAGTGAATAAATTTTTTGTATTTAAGCAAATCTTTGTAAATATTGAGAATGTGGAGGTTTTGAAGGTAAGATGGACTGCGTTGAGATATTGAATTTGATAGTTTTAGTATAGAGTTGATAGATGGGTGGTTGTTGTGAGAGAAACATCTGAGTATGTATTTTGACACGTGGTAGTTCTGACGAATGAATAGGGGGTGTTGTTTTGTTTCTGCATATACTATTTTATTTGGAGTTGAAGTTCTCAAACCTAAAATTGCGCCAAATTAAACGATTGTGAAAAAGCCTTTCGCAGACTTTTAGAAGAGATTGCGCTAAGGAAATTGGGCGGAATTTGCCCGTATTTCCTTTGGGTATGAAGAAAATCTTAAAGTCATTCCATGAAGTAGGAAAGAAGCCATTGCTGAGGACTTCGTTAAAAATTTTTAGTAAGATCTCGCGTAGATATGTCGGGTAGATTGGTGAGGATGTAGTTATCAATTTTGTCAAGGCCAGGAGCAGAGTTAATTTTCTTCGGCAGTTATTTATTGCTGCAAAAAGTTCGTGATGGGAAAACGGTTTGGAAAAGAAATTATTACATTCAGGAGTAGGCGAAAAAAATGTTGGTAAGAAAGGTTTGAAACAAGATTGAGGGCAAAGGGAAGGGATGGATTGTGCATCTGTTCTATGTTTTTTGCTATGTTAAGTGCTGAATCGGCTGTGAGAGATCTGTGACGAAATTTTTTGACTGTAGTCCAAATTTGAGTGATCGATGTAAAAGGGTTAATGGATTCACAAAAGGTTCTAAAACCATCTCTTTTGGCATTACGAAATGTTACCTTGGCATGTTGTTCGGCAGTGATTAGCTCATTAATAAGATTCGGATTTTCCCTAAAGTTTTTTAGTGCTTTTTTGCGACTATTATTAGCTTCGATGCAACTCGAGTTCCACCAGGGTGGTTGGGGTGGGCGGTCATTACTTGACTTTTTATTATTGTTGTAATTAAGAGAGAGAGAGTTTTGAATGCAATCGATTGTCGAGGAAATTTTATTTATTAAGGCTGTGTATAGATCTGGCATGTTGGTATGAGGAGTAGGATCAAAATCTTGCATCGCTAATGAAAATTCAGACCATTGGAGGGGTTTCCAGTTTTTAAAAAAGTATCTACTTGGGACTTTTGTGAATTTAAGAGTTAGAATATTAATATTAATAGATATAGGAAAGTGATCACTGAGAAAATTATCATTTAGGGTGGACCAATTACAGAGGGTAAAGAGATTGGGGGAAATAAATGATAGATCAATGTGTGTCGGGTTGTTAGGGTTTGTCTTATTTAAGAAAGTGTGTGAACCGTCATTTAAGAGGAGCAAATTATTATCAGCAAATGTGTCGTTTATTAAGTCACCTATATGGTCTGAAGAGGGACTACCCCAACAAGGGTTGTGGCAATTAAAGTCACCACTTATGAATAAAGAGTTGTGTTCTGGTATGGAATTGAAAAAACGATTAAGTATATTACGTGATAAGTTTTGAGAGGGGGGTCTGTATACAGCTATAATAATAAGTTCATCTGTGGCGTTAAAACTTACAGCGATGCTTAGCGTTTCAAAGACTGTTCGGTTGTGGAGCTTCGGGACTGGGTTGCTGGAGTGAGAGAAGGGATGGAGAGGGAACGAGCGCCAAGTAATGTTGAGCCGTGAGTCGGTCTTAGTTATGTTTAAGTTATAATTGTTCCAGTTAACCGTTAGCTCTGTGAAGCATCGCATCTCGCCATCGCTATCTTTTTTCTTACTCCAGCACGGAGCTTTGTTGAGCCTGCAAGTCTCGCAAGAGAATAGCCTTTTTTTTGTCCGTTAATTATTGTTTTTATAATAAAGAAGTTATTTGTTTATCAAATAAGAAGTTGCGTCTACGTTTTGATTGCCCCCTTGGATCACATACAGCAGTCGCTACTAAAACTTGCAATCATCTCGTCGCATCTTTCGTTTGGCCCGCAGCGGTAACATTGGTAGCAGAGCATTGGTTTAGCAGATCACGAAAAAAAAAAGAAAAAGCAAAAAAAAAAAAAGAATTACGAAGCGAAAGTCAAATCAACAGTAACAGTCAACTCGCCAGTGCTTATGTACAAGAGAAAGCTCGGCGCGAAGCAATTTGCCTTACAATATTGTCTGTCACCAACTGTCGTCTACCACACTAAAAGTAAATAAACCATGGAAGCCCTACTGACGAAACAGGTAAAATTGGCGGGATACCTAGCAAATTTTTATTCGAACTCGACTGAAAAAGTGGGAGCAGAAAATCAAACGGAATCGCATTTTGTGGCAAGATTGGAGCTGTTGGAATCATATTGGGAGAAATTTACAAAGAATCACGACCACCTGGTATGCTATGAGAAGGAATATGCAACACATCAATATTTCGCCGAGGACGGTTATAGTTTTGTCGAGATGGAATACATCAGCGCGAAGTCACGCCTCAGAGACCTGCTCGCCCTCAGACGTCCGCCCCCTCCTGCTTCGCAGGCCGCGGGAGCGGCCCCGACGAGTCGATCTGAGCTCAGAATCGAGCAGTTTTCTGCACTGCCTAGCCTTGCGCTTCCAAAATTTTCTGGCAAGCAAGACGAGTGGGAGAGCTTTAAGCAGCGGTTCTCCTCACTAGTCCGAGACAAGGAGTCAATCCCAAAAGTGGCCAAACTGCAGCACCTTTTGAACGCACTTCAAGGCCCAGCTGCACTGCGCTTGCGAGGAATGGAAATCACCGAGGCCAACTTCGATGTCGCGTGGGATAAATTGATGCGTCGATACGATAATAAGCGTATCCGACTTACAAACACTCTCGAGCATCTGATTCAGCTACCCATGGTAAAGACGCGAAGTGCGCAGGAGCTCAGCGATCTCATCGATCACTCGGAGGAAGCATTTCGCTCATTGAAGGAACTTCAGTGTCCGGTAGAATACTACGATGCATGGATAGTGCACTGCGTGGTACGCAAGTTGGATGCGAACTCTCGTGAGTCGTGGGAGATTTCGCGTGAAGACGACGCCGATCTGCCGACCTATAGCGATCTCGTAAACTTTCTCGAGAGACGCATTCACTCCTTGGAGCAAGCAAGACCATCCACTGAAAACCGTGATGCTCACTCGTCAAGATCTCGCAATGGAGGACAGCAGCGCGTGTTCGCCAATAACACGCAGGTGCAGGAGGACAGCACTGAAGCAAGAAACGCGCCTCTTTGCGACTTATGCCAATCTACGCATTGGCTCCATAAGTGCTTCAAGTTCTTGGCCATGTCTCAACCTCAGCGTTTGGAATTTTGCAGGAAGAAAAAGCTGTGCCTGAACTGTTTGCATAGGTCGCATTTTGTCGATCGCTGCCCGTCGAGTTCGCGATGCTGGACTTGTCGGAAAAAGCATCACACTAAGCTCCACGCCGACGATGCTGACAGGAGGGTGACGAGACGTCGAGATGCGAGCGGTGGCAGTGAGGACCGAGTCGACGGCGTTGAGGACCCTGAGGCGGACACTATGATGGAGCCAATAGTCAATGCATACAACGATCGCGAGCGCGGACATCCTTCTTGCTACGGCGCACGTGAAGATAATGGCAGCGGACGGGACTTCATTGACCGTGCGAGCTTTGATCGACCCCGCTGCACAGCGATTATTCATCTCGGAGCGATTGGCTGCGCAACTACAGCTATCCAGGAAGAAGACAGCATGGGCTATCATCGGGCTTGGCGCTGGAGTGACCGCAAAGGCGCGAAGCGAGATGTGCTGCACGGTCGGGTCCCTGAAGCTCGCAGATTTTGACATGGAGATTTCAGCATTGATATTACCGGAGATAACAAGATATCTACCGCAGCAAAAAATACCATTTAATTCGTGGCCGCATTTGAAGGATCTCGAGTTGTCCGACCCACAATTTCACATACCTGCTAAGGTCGACTGCGTGTTGGCCGCCGACGTTTATCCATTATTGATAATGGAAGGATTGGTGAAAGGAGGGATAGGGGCTCCAGTCGCGCAGAACACCGTATTTGGTTGGATCATTACTGGCCCGATGCTTCCAGACAGGAAGTTTCTCGATATCGCAACCGTAAGAGCTTTTCATACGATTGTCGAGCCGTCTGTCTCTTCGATGGTTTCAAAGCTGTGGGAACTCGAAGAAGTGCAAGAAAAGCAGCATCTCACTGAAGAGGAAAAGCGCTGCGTAGATTTATTTATCAGTACCCACTACAGAGACGAGACCGGCAGGTTCGTCGTGCGACTTCCATTCGCAAAGCAGCTCGCTTTGGGAGATTCGCGCGGCGCCGCACAGGCTTGCTTATTGCGCACAGAGAAGCGGTTTTTGCTCAACACTTCACTGTGCGAGGCTTACTCGGCGTTCATGAAGGAATACGTGGAGCTGGGTCACATGGAGTTGGTACCCACAGTCAACGTTCTCGTCCGTCTTTTTACATGCCGCACCATGCCGTGTTTCGTGACGACAAGCCAGGAAAGATTCGAGTCGTCTTCAACGCCTCACGCAAGACAACAAACGGGCTCTCGCTCAATGATGTGCTGCTGCCGGGACCCAAGCTTCAGGCGGATATCACAGTGGTGCTGACCAACTGGCGATTTTTTAAATGTGCCGGAACCACAGACGTCGAGAAGATGTTCCGGCAGATTCGAGTACACGAGGACGATGTGGACTTCCAGAGAGTGCTGTGGCGTCTCGAGCCATCATCGCCAATACAAGATTTTAGATGTACCACGGTTACATATGGCACGGCATCGGCTCCGTTTTTAGCGCTGCGTGTGATGCAGCAATTGGCCGAGGATGGAAAGAATACGTACCCCGAGGCGGCCGGAGCATTGCGCCATCAGCTGTACGTGGACGACGTGTTTTTCGGAGCGGACTCGCTGGAGGAAGCCTTGTCGCGCCGAGACCAAATCGTGAAATTGCTCGAGTCGGCGGGGATGAGGCTTGGTAAGTGGGCTGCCTCTGATCCCAGGCTCATCGACGGCCTTGTGTCGGAGTCACGGGATGCAGTGCCACTGAGGGTCGACGAAATGGTTTCAACGCTGGGACTCAAGTGGCTGCCATCGCAGGATAGTTTCACGTTCCAGTTTGCGGCGCGCCCTGAGCCGGTCGAGGTCACAAAACGATCTATCCTGGCTGCAATTGCACGAACATTTGACCCTCTAGGCTGGCTTTCTCCCGCGTTGGTATCGGCCAAAATCTTGCTACAGGATCTATGCCTTGATGGTGTAGACTGGGACGCGCCGATTCCCGCAGCTTTGGAGCAGCGATGGAAGGACTTCACCAGTACTCTGCCCGACGTGTCCGCATGCGAGTCGGGAGGTGGCTGGACATCTTCGAGGGGGAGGAGGTGGCAGCTCCACGGATTTGCTGACGCTTCCAAGAGAGCGTATGCGGCGGCGATTTACGCGGTCATACCGGGACGAGCGTCGCATTTGATCGTTGCCAAGACGAAGCTCGCTCCAACAAAAGTCCAAACAGTGCCCAGACTGGAGCTTTGTGCTGCGGTTCTGCTGGTTCGACTCGCAAGGCACTTGATCGATGAATTGAGATTTGCACCTGCAAAAATTTATTGTTGGTCGGACTCGAAAGTCGTGTTGGATTGGATCGCCTGTCATCCATCGCGTTGGCCGACTTTCGTCGCCAATCGGGTAAGCGAGGTCCAGACGAAGCTTCCGGATGCCCATTGGAATCACGTCCGCACTATGGATAATTCGGCGGACTGCGCTACAAGAGGCCTTACCCCCCTGGAGCTGTCGGATTTTTCTCTCTGGTGGGCTGGACCCAGGTGGCTTATAGAGGAGGAGACGTCGTGGCCGAAGCTAGCATCGGCAAATGAAATTGCAGCGTCTGTGTCGGCTGTGGAGATCGACGTGCGAGCGGCGACTGATGCCGTGACGGACTGCTTACCGGATTTTAGCAAGTTTTCAAGCTTTAACAAGATGATAAAAATTATCTCGCTGTGTCGCAGGTGGCGCACTCGCTCTGTGCCGCTGCGAGAGGATAGCAGTGTCGAGTGGATGAAAGCTCGACTTTTATGTTTCAAGTTAATTCAGGCTCATCATTTTTCGGAAGAGCTGCGAGCGTTGAAGGCTGGAACAGCTCTGCACAAGCGGAGTTTACTCGTGCGATTGGCACCGTTTATCGACAGCGAAGACATCCTGCGTGTCGGCGGGCGGCTTCACAATGCTCAGCTGCCATACGACGAGAGACACCCTATTATATTGCCGGGAGGTTGTCCACTTGTGCGTAGAATGATCGAGGCGACTCACGAAGACTTGTTGCATGGTGGGCCTCAACTGATGCGTTCGCACCTCTCACGCTCGGTGTGGATCACTCGCGGCGTGCGCGTGATCAGGGGCGTTTGTCAGCGGTGCGTCAGGTGTACGAGATACAAAGCGGCGGCCATCAGTCAGCAAATGGCTCCGCTTCCCGCTGATAGAGTGAGGCCTGGACGACCCTTCTCGATCACTGGTGTGGATTACGCAGGACCAGTGCCAGTCTTATTTTCCAAAGGAAGAGGAGCAAGAGCAACCAAGGGCTACATAGCGATTTTCGTGTGTATGGTGGTTCGTGCTGTTCACGTGGAGATCGTGTCCGACTTGACTGCTTCGGCCTTTCTCGCAGCGTACGATCGTTTCGTCTCTCGTCGTGGTCCACCGTCGGTGATGTATTCGGACAATGCGACGACCTTCAAGAGTGCATCCAAGGAGCTTGCGTCGATGTTCAGGCAAAGTTCGGCCTTTCGCGTCGGACTCGAGAAGACGTTAGGAAGGAGAGGCGTGCGATGGACATTTATACCGCCTCGAGCGCCGCATTTCGGAGGACTGTGGGAGGCTGGAGTTCGCAGTTTTAAGCATCATCTAAGAAGAGTGATCGGGAGTTCTCGCTTGACATTCGAAGAACTTTCAACTTTGGCAGCACGTATCGAGGCGTGTTTAAATTCTCGGCCCCTCTGCCCGATGTCAAGTGACCCCGAGGAGCTTGCAGCCCTCACGCCTGCCCACTTCTTGACGGGAACTTCGCTTCTGGGTTACCCTGAGCCCTATGACCCTGAGGAAAAACGCACGCATCTCACGAGTCGCTGGAGACTGCTGCGCAGCATGCGTGACATGTTTTGGACTCGTTGGCGCAGAGAGGTACTGAATCAATATCAGCAGCGCTACAAATGGCTCGATCCAAGGCCCAATTTACAGGAAGGAGATATGGTGCTGATTCGAGATGACCTCTCTCCGCCCTCCGAGTGGCCTCTCGGTCGCGTTGTGACGACTCACCCTGGAGCGGACGGACTGGTGCGTGTGGCTACCGTACGAACGGCTCAATCTACGTTCACGCGCCCGGTCGTAAAGTTGACGAGGCTTCCAACAGACTCAGATGCTGAGGAGTATTACATCGAGCAACGGCGAAAAAGAAATTGATTTGTTGTTTCTTTCTTTTAGTAAATTTTGTTTTCGTTTATTAGTTATATTTTATATGTTAGTTGTAATACGGATAGTGATTTATAAATGTAAATCTGTAATTACTTGATTACCTTTTTTAATGTATGTGCGAGCTTTTACTATGTACAATTTTAAATGTTATTTATTATTTTTATTTTTTTTGACACTGTGTAGTGTCAACGCGGGCGGTATGTTCGGTTGTGGAGCTTCGGGACTGGGTTGCTGGAGTGAGAAGGGATGGAGAGGGAACGAGCGCCAAGTAATGTTGAGTCGTGAGTCGGTCTTAGTTATGTTTAAGTTATAATTGTTCAGTTAACCGTTAGCTCTGTGAAGCATCGCATCTCGCCATCGCTATCTTTTTTCTTACTCCAGCACGGAGCTTTGTTGAGCCTGCAAGTCTCGCAAGAGAATAGCCTTTTTTTTGTCCGTTAATTATTGTTTTTATAATAAAGAAGTTATTTGTTTATCAAATAAGAAGTTGCGTCTACGTTTTGATTGCCCCCTTGGATCACATACAGCAGTCGCTACTAAAACTTGCAATCATCTCGTCGCATCTTTCGTTTGGCCCGCAGCGGTAACAAAGACTTTAGACACATGGTAGATGTTTGGAATAAGCTTAAATTTAATGTTATCTCTTATAGCAATTGCTATTCCGCCACCTCGTGGGTCAGCACGGTCTTTTCTAGTAATGACAAAGTTTTTGATCTTCATTTGATGATCTGAATTAAACTTTGTTTCAAAAAGAATGATAATATCGTAATCTATAGAAATTTGCTCAATGAAGGAACGCTTGTTTGAAAAGGAGTTGCAATTCCAGTGCAAAATGCGAAGACCGAAGGAGTTATTATTGTTTGTGGTTGTTGGATCCATAATTTGATGTGAGATTAGTGAAAAAACTGGTGAGAATTGGGAGTAAGCTAGTTAAGTTTGTGTTGCTGAGAAGTGGAATTAAAATTTGATGAAATAAATCTGTGAGAAGTTTTAAAACTTCAGTGTTTGGATTCAAAGGCAAATTCGTAGAATCATGATGGATTTGGTTTACTTTTGCGTGCTGTGAAGGCTGTGAAGAGTGATTGTGTGGGTGGGGAAAGAGGTGCTCAGAGTTGTTAGCAGTTGGTAAAGAAGGGGTCTGCGGACGATGGTAAAAGTTTTGATTCTTTTGTGGAGGTGTGTAATTTTGAGAAGAGCTGTTTTGTGAATTGAGATGCTGAGTAGTATTATTCAAATTAACTGTTGATGCATATGAACGTCGGTTGTACGTTGGTGCAGCTGAGGGTGAACGATAAGAATAGTCCTGGTCAAGGTTATCATTGGAGGTGGAGGTTTGAGAGAGCGATGAGTATCTTTGTGAAAGAGCTGGAAAATACTGGCTGTTGGTAACTACAGGAGGAGGAAGAGGAGGAGCTTTGGTTGAGGAAGGTTTGTGGTTGATACGGGATTTATGTTGTGGGGGGTAGTTGATTAAGAAAAAAGCTAGTGCTTCTTGAATAGAGATAATTTTGATGTGCAGCATATTCATGAATTTTTCTTTGAAAAAGATATTCAGGACATTTCTTATTATTAGGCAGATGCTCTCCTTGACAATTGACACACACAGGTGTCAACGTGTGCCTTGAGCATATGTCAGATTCATTTTCTGGATCATGTTGCTTATTACCACAGTGGATGCATAAAGCTTTGCTTTTGCATAATGATTTTAAATGTCCATATCTAAAGCAATTATGACACATTTTAGTGGGGGTGATGAAAGGCTCAACTTCATGTATAACTGAAAAAAGTTTTATAGAGGAAGGAAGGCTTTGTCCTTCAAAAGTAAGTTGAATTGAGTTGGTGTCGACTAATTGAATTTCATTAGAGCCACTGGAGGTGTTCCTTTGAAGGCGTTTGATATTACTGATAGGGTAGGGAGAGTCAATCATGTTGAGTAACATATTCACAGAAATATCTTTGGGTACTTCTCTGATTATACCTTGCCTATAGAGTCTGTGGTAAGGAATTGAGGCTTTCAAACCATTTTGAAAGAGAAGGTTATCTGAGAGGAGTTTGTTGGCAGAAACTCTATTTGTAAGAGTGACTGTGATTTTTGATTTACCTGATGAGGAGATGGAAATCAAATTACCTCTATAGGTGGAGGAGATTATACGTCCAACAGCAGTGGGATTGAGTTGGGAAGTATGTGTGGTAGTAGCCAAAGGCTCTATGAATATAATAAAAGGGCCATTGTTGGCATTTGTGTACGATGAAGGGATATTTTTGTTTGAAGCTAGATTAGTAGATTTAGGTTTAATGTGTTCTATTTGAGAAGGGGTCTTAGATTTAGAGGGTGAGTTTTGGACAGGAGTTGTTTTAGGATTTTGTGGAAAAGGTGTGTCATGATGTAATTGATGTTGTAATTGCTGTTGTTGTTGATGTAGCTGCTGTTGAATTTGATTGTCATTTGTGTGTAAGGGTGGGTCTAATTCCATAGATGCAGTGCTTTCTAAGTCTGAATCGTCATCTCCTATTATGGCATTTGCAGCATCATGCATTTGCTGGTCTGAAATCGATGATTTTTGTTTCCTGTTTTTATCACTCATAACTTGCTCAACTGCTTTACGTTTGTTTGAGTTGTTGTTACTCTTGTTATTTTTGCTTCTTCTAGACATTATGAGGTGATAATAGGGAGGAATAAGAAAGAGATGACTATGAGGGATTGGCTGTGAGCCAAGACCCGCTGAATTTAGGTTAACGCTATTATCCACTTTTGTAGATGTAGCTTTATTTATTGTGAAAAGGCTTCTATAAGCTTAATTATATTTAAGATTTTAATTGGATAATAACAAAACAAGGCGTATTCGGACGCAAACACTTGAACACTTGAAAAACACAAAAGACAAAAGAAAAAGACAGCGCATAGACACAAAACGATACGCACGCCGCGGCGGTTAGAACCGAACTCGCGGTCCAACTCAATGTGAACAATCGTCGTCCGCTAGCTCGCTTCGGTCGTCTCGCTGATCTTTCAGCACGCGGGCCGCGTGTCGCTTATACATGTCGGAGCGGGCCTCGCTTGCACGGGATGTGCGAACGTAAACATTGCAGTGTTTACGTTCGCGCGCCCCAGTGGTCTTGCGAGGCCGGCTTCGCGTCGCTTCGTACAGCACAGGGAACCTGAAACAGTGCGGCGCGAATTCTTGAATTATCACTATTTGATTGTTTCGCTCCTCGTAGCCGACACTACGACGTTTGCCGAGGGCACAACGTCACACCCCCTCCCTTACCCGCGACCTACTTAGGTCGCACCAAGGGAAGACGATGTCGTGCAAGCTCGAGGGAAAAACTCAACTTGATAGCTTACCTTTTTCACCTACATCGCTCCCTTTGAGTTGGGTGGCTAGGGTGTTGACGCACCGGTACTGCGGAGTCGCCTAGCTTCGCCTTCTCATTCTTCTCGACCTAGGGCAGAAAAGAAGGTTTATGTTACACACCACTCACTCGGGCCTTCCATCAGGTGGGGTTCTTAGCCACTCGCTTTTTGGAGATATGCCCCTCCAACTTACCTTCGTTGGGCTGCTTCGGGGCCCGGACAGCTGCGAGCAGCACCTCTTCTCGTACCTCCCGGCGGACGTCGCGCAAGTTCTCAGCCAGCTGGTTCATGGCGAGGACGAACGCGATGGTACCTGGCTCGGGTGGCGCGCCGAGTTGCGCCACCGGCGGCCGGGCGGCGGGTCGGTCGCGACGCGCCTGGCTCTGCAGCCACCGCTGGTAGCCTTCCCGGCACCGTGGGCAGTCGGCAGGGGTGTCCACGTTCCGCCGACCGCAGTTCCAGCAGTACGCGTATTCGGGCTCTTGTTGACACGCCCGCCATCCGTGGTCCGTCTCCCAGCAGATGAAACAACCGCCCTTCAGCGGTTCGACATGCTTGTCGCGTGGCAGATGCCGGCCGTCCAAGACGGCGCCTCACCGTTTCGGCTCGGTTTCAAGGAGGGAAGCCTGGTACGCCATTTCCCACCAGGGCTCCTCCTCGGTGCTCACTTGTCGAGCGGGGACGACCTGGCACGCCTGAGATGTCGGTGTCCGTGCCGGCTTCGGCTCTCTCGGGACAGCGCATTGCGTGGCCACGATGCGCCGCATCTCCCAGTACTGCTGCTATTGCTTGGCAACGCGACGCGCGGCGTCCAGGGCCCGTTCGTGCCGCTCCTGCTCCAGGTTTTCGCGCTGGCGGGCCTCTTCATCGGCTTGGGCGCGCTCCTGCCGGCGGCGGTCGGCTTCAGTGGAAGCATCACCGGTGGCTCTGGTGGTAGCTGGCGTGCGGGTGTCAGGCACCTCGGCTGTCGGCTCGCTCTTCTGCTGCCAGGAGCCGCTGGAACCGCTCCGGGTCCTCGTTTGGTGGCGAGAGCTGCGGGGTGATTTCGCCGCGGTTGAGGGCTTCGCCCAGCTTCTTCTCCCTCTCGATGGCTGCGGCGAGCTTCTCCCGGCGGGCCTGGCGGCGTTGGCCGGGCGTCAGGCCCAGGTTATGCATGGCCAGGAAGCGGGGCGGCGGCCAATGAGACGTCGGTTGCGGGAAGGCTCCTTCGTCGACACCCTCGTCCCAATTTTCCTCGTCCCAATGGCTCGGGATCTCGGCAACCGGCGGGAACGGGAGACCGCTTGCCATGGGTCCGCTTTGTGTTTCGTCTCCGACGCTGGAGTCCGGGGACGCACACAATACCAGCACGTCGTCGTCGGGTTGGTCTTGACGCGGCGGTACGGGTGGCTCGATGATGGCCTCTGCGGGCGGGGCTGGGTCCTCAGCCGGAGTAGGTGGGAGTAAGCCGACGCTCGCATCAGCGGGTGGAGTCGTTGCCGCGGTGCTGGCAGCGGTCGCGTCCGCGCTGCTTGCCGGCTGGTTGTTGCTGGCTTCCAAGGCGGCCCGTCGAGCGTCTTCAGCGACCGCAGCGAGGACGCTGCGGTTGTATTCTGACAATCCTGGCGTGGGTGCGGGCGGGGGTCGCACGGGCGGCGCTGGTGGGTCCTCGGCCTGCGCTTGCAGACGGGCAGCGACGCGTGTCAGGTGCCCCCGGGTCCCTCGGGTCCGGTTACCAGCCCGTTGGCGCATATTCGCGTGGAGGTTGGCGCTCGTTGCTTCCTTGGAGTAGCGCAGCTCGTATGGCTAGGAAAATATCTGCAATCAATATCAAAAGAAAATTAGTTTACTCGCCTTCGGAGTCGCTGCTCAATACAATGAACTCAGTACATGCGATTTGTGAGTCTGTTTTGCGTGGCTGTATATATCGCTTCAAGTCGTTCACGTCGACCTTCGCAACGCGCTTGTCGTTCGGTGTCTCGACTACATATACGGAGGGCGAGAGAACTTTCAATACTTTTACTGGGCCCTCGTAGCGCGAACCGAGCTTTTTATTAAAGCCGTCAGCGCCGACTGACAAGTGATGCGTGCGTCGCAACGATATCGCCTTCCGCGAACCTACGTCTTTACGACCGCGGTTATAATGGCGCGCTTGTCTCGCGTGCGCTTTATCCAGGTGGAGTTTCACGAGGTCGCGGATTGCATCGAGTCGCATAATACGGTCAAGCCACACGGTTTCATCGATCTCCCAGTATTCGACGGTCGGGGCTTCTACCTCGCGACGCAAGCTTTTCACAGGCCTCGGGTGTCGGCCGTAATTGAGGAACGCGGGCGATACACGGGTCGACGACTGTACCGCGGTGTTCATCGCGTGGCGCAACTCGTGTAGGTGTTTGTCCCAGTCACGGTGTTTCGCACCTACATACGAAGCGATCATCGTCTTTATCGTGCGATTCGCTTTTTCGTTCGGGTTCATTCTCGGAGTGTACGGCGCGGTCGTAACTTGCCGTATGCCGTAGGCATCGAGGACGGCTGTTACGTCTTTATTGACCTGCTCCTTACCGTTATCGCAGATGAGGAAATCAGGCGTTTCCCAGCGGAAAAGCACGAGTTCCTCGAGCGCGCTTGCGACCGCTTTCCCAGTGGCGCGTCGCACGGGTTTGAATTTCACCCAGCGAGTGAATAAATCAACAAATACAATTAGATACTTATTTTGACTCTTGCTGAGTGGAAACTCCATTAGGTCACACGCGATTACGGACCACGGACGCTCGATCACGCGTCGCCCCATAAGTCCACGCGGACCGGTCTGGTCGATCTTATAGCGTTGACATGTATCACATGAGCGAACGTATTCGTGTACGTCGTGATACATGCCACGCAAAAAAATGAGGTTTTTTTCGTTTTTTTTTGCGTCCAGGCGACGTATCACGCTTAGAATTTTCACGTGAGATGCCCATGTAGGTAAAGCTCAATGTCAATTAATTAAAGACAATAAATTTGATGTAGTGGTAAGATTTTTAATTGCAATTATCAAGTAATTTTTAATAATTTTGACTTAGGATTTAAATAATACGCTACATATCAAAAGGATAATTCAGCATATGTGGTATTTCACGTGAACTCTCTCAGTGCTGCGCGGCGCGGCAGAATTAAGTCAAATCACTCAATTTGTTAAAAGTACTAAAATCCACCTAGAGAAAAAAACGAACACATGATTTCAATGGGAAATTGCCTCTTCTTTCCGATGGTGAGGTCAGATTTTCCGAAATTTTCTGTTTTACCCGGAAAAATCGCTGGAAAAACTTTAAAGTCGATTATCTCGAAAACTTCATTTTTAAGATTTTTTTAAATAGTCTAGATCGAAAGATCAGGAAATTTTCCATCGATTTAGACATTTTCTAGAGAGGCGTTTTTTGATTTTAGCGAGATACAGCGTCTGGCCGCCCGCGCGCCGGAAAAACCACGTTTTTTCTTCTTTCTTTCGCTGTATCTCGCTAACATCAAAAAACGCCTCTCTGGAAAATGTCTATATCGATGAAAAATTTCCTGATCTTTCGATCTAGACTATTTAAAAAAATCTTAAAAATGAAGTTTTCGAGATAATCGACTTTAAAGTTTTTCCAGCGATTTTCCGGGTAAAACGGAAAATTTCGGAACATCTGACCTCACCATCGGAAATGCCACATATTACGTATAATTTTATGGCATAATAGTGTCTTAATTTTTTAAGATTTAAAAAGCGTATAAAATAATATTTACTTACGAGAGACGAGTCCATAAGACATTCTTTTGTGTTTGTGTTTCCTTTAAACATTGTTTTATTTCTTTCAGTTTTTCAAATAGCCAAGAAAAAGTTTGTAGTTGCCATTTATCAATGTCCTTGAATACAGGAAGTAAAAATACAATTTGCAATGCTGAATTCATCCAGCATGAATTTGTTCCAGCTGGATTAGGAAATCCTGTATATGCTGTTGTGATTTTCTTAGTTTTACATATATTTTTTTGTTTCGGCAGATCGTCTGGTGAATAGCAATATTTGCACGTAAAGTTGTCAGAAAAGTAATCAATTTTACATTTCGAGTGCACTTTCCGGTGACATTTACAGCATGCATACTGCAACTTAGATTTTGTCGAGAGACACCCTAAACACATCGTATCCATTGGCAGCGTATTTTCTATTAAGAATTGTGCAATAATGTTTCTGTATATATTTGCATTGAAATTTGAATTAGCCAATTCATCTTTTGCAATGATATTCATATAATATATAATGAAAATTCCACAGTTGTATCCATCTTTTTGCTTAGGCAATGTTGTAGTAATTTCGTCCATTTCCCAGTCGATTCTTACTAGATTATTAATTGTTTCCGGCTTCAATGTCAAATATTTTCTAAAGTACTGTGTTATCATACTAAAGGCCGTTCTATTTTCATTTGGGAGTAAACCTCCAGGAAAAGGATCGAGATGGCATATGGTTTTACTTTTCCGATTCAAAATTAGTAGCATCCAATGCGTTGCATAGCAGTATAAGGCATAAACACAATATCAGGAAATTCCAATTCAACATCAAAGCCGAAAAATCTGATGGCTGAATATTATTTCTCAGCTCGCCTAATAAAAATTTCGTCAAAGATGTAGGGTAAAAAAATACGTTTTTCCAATTTTTGGTCGATAATGATGACAACATATAGCTATCTATCACTGATCCTTCAACGTATGATTCGCCGTGTAAAGTGGAATATTCTATTGCCATTAAAGGATGATAATCTTTTTGTGTTTATTCAATTTTTTGAAGTTAACGTTCTCTTCCTTAGCGATAAAAGCTGATTTATTAAATATATCAGATGGATGAATATAACGGTTGGTAATCTGTTCAGTTGCATCTTCGCTCAAAACATAATCTGACGGTATAAAAACTGATACGTTCGAATTAGAAACATCCCCATTCATTACTTCAACATTTTGAGCAACATTGGTTCCATTCAAGTGATTGAATACATCACTTTTAAATTTTTTTCGAGAAGGTTCTGACGCTAAAAAATACAAAAATTTGTTTCTAATTTGTAAATTAATCTAAAAACTTTTAGATTTCATTATAAGTATTGCAGATGCAGAGATTTGTTAGTTTTGAAGAAAAGTATTTTATTGAAAAGAGTACAAATTGTATAAGATTAATATTCGATTTTCAATAATGAAGTGATTCTTGCTTCTTTCTCGCAGGTAATAAAATTCACAATGTTTATTCTACCTACAGCTACAAAATACATTTGATTAAATTGAAGTTAGAGAGAAGGAGGAGAGAAGAGAGAGGGAGGGAGTTAAAACAATGATATACTTATACCTCTACGTACCAGTTTCAACCGTTTTTATTATTTCTAACTATAAAGGCTACTCTGTAAAGAAAATCAATAAGTAAATTGTATAATCGCTTTACGTACATGCAAAAAAACGTTTTATTAATTTACAATCATGCAGCATTATTAAAAAAAACATAATTAATTTTAAAACTTGTAATTCGGTCAAAAATGATTGTTTGATTTCATCAGAGGCTTCAAAACATTCACGAGTGAAAGTTGAGCCCAATTTAACACAATTGTAGTTGAAATTATAACCGTAACATAGTTTATATCGTCACTCTGTCTACACTTATCGAAAAGTATAAGTATTGCTATAAAAAGTTATTTTTGACGATCGTAGACTTCCATAACAGTATAAAATGTTGAACGTATATTTTTATGAAATAAAACAAGTCAAATGTCAAGTTAAAAAATAAGAAACGAACATTTTATACTTTATTATATATATACCAGGAAAATCTGTACAGCTTTGAGGAAAGACGGCCCGATTGACTTTGGAAGTCAGGAGTACAGATTTTTCGCTCGGTTATAACACGGGGGCGACTATATGAAATATGTTACGGTGACGATTTCAACTGCAATTGTATCAACTCCAGCTAAAATTGTACCGTTGATTAAAACTCAAGCAATCATTTCAGACAAAGTAAAATAAACTTTTTTATCAACTTATGTATGGGAAAATCCGCAAAAGGTGGGCCAGGGCAGTCCAGTGATTTCACAAATTAAATCAAACTAATTAAGTACTTGACACATTGATAGCGAAAAATACATACTTTCAGTGATTACGTAAAATGTTCGTAATAAAGAGAGGAATAAGATATTTCAAGATAACTTCTGTGCTTTCAACGTTGCGTTAGTTACAGTGATAAAGCTTATTATGAAAAAAAAATCAATTGGGGAATCATTGTTATCCTTTTTCACGATATTGCTGTAAAATTGTTGCATTTTTTTTCAATCGTAATTGTAAGGACATTTTAGTAGTAACTTATTAATAAAGTTATTGATTTACAACACGATTTTTACATTCAAAACGAATTTAAGTACAACTGTGTGTACTTATAAATGGGTATTATCAATTGAAACGCACGCAATATCACGGCATCATAAAGCAGCTACGTTCTGCGAATTTTCCCGTATATCTGCCAAATTCTCAGTGAAGTCAATTTTCCAAAAATATCTCTTTTTCGACAATTTTTTCATCGAAGGGCCATTACAATAACGTAGTAGTTGACTTCTTTTTATGCCACAAGCCTCTACAGAACTCAAAAAACTCTAGAGTCGATCTATACTGAGATGGGAAGTATTTAAATATTTGAGATAATTACGAATAACGGAAAAATGTGAACAATTCCTACTTTAGTTGAAAAATTTGAATAAATTTTCGGGTCATTTCAAACATTGGAAACAGCAAGTGTATCGTGTAGGCAAAAAAAATTTGTTTGTTCATTTCATATCACTGAGAGTCGGGCATATACATATTAAACAGAAGTAACTATTTAGGAGAAAAATATGTACACAAATTTTTATGTATAAATGAATCGTAATTGAAATTAAGTATTTAAAACCGGATACTTGAATATGCTATATAAGATTAATTTGAAATATTAAGTGTAAAAATGAATAATCGTGTTCATAATTTCCCCTGCAGTTCCAAATAAAACGCTATTTTTGTACAGTACCTTCTGAAAAATCTTGTGTGCATTCCGTGATTATAGACTGAATTTTCTCATTGCTTTTTAAACCTTTGCCGTTTCTATTTAAATATCTCACGTGATTTTTTTTTTGGTTTGAACATAATCTCATCTTTTTTACATTGAATTATCACGTCTGGTGAGAAAAATTCTATAAACTTGTAAGCAGGATGAGATGTTGGATACCTTGATTTGATGATTATCGATTCCTTGATCATGCTCTCACTTGGTATAAAACTCCGAATGCCTCCTTGGCTATTTACTAATTCTGACGCCATGATTAGAGCTTGCATATTTTTTAATGTTAATTTACACCTTAATAGTGTTTTGATCAATCATTTTGCTCCATACTCGTTCAGACGAGGCATTTGAATTAGCTACTGTTACCATTGATAAGAGCACGTATGATGACAAATTGGAAAACATTGGCTTGTTTTTATCGTCCACAATGTAATTAATTGCAGTCCAAAAAGAATCTACCTTGCTATAATTCATTGTTACGTCGTATGTAGGTAGTAATTTCCACTCATCGTTTATAGTTTTTTTTAAACTATCAGACAACTCACCAGGATAGGTCTCAAAAATACTATTTAATTCTGGATATTTCTGTCGAAATTTTAAGCTTAATGCGTTCTCTGGATGGAAAACAAAACGATTAAATTATAGTTTCTTCTAGCTGTAATCGATTTTGTAACTGTTTGGAAATCTCGATCAAAACTTCTTGACAAGTCTTTAAAAATTTATTTTCTTCTTTTTCACTCATATGATTGTCTTTTGACATCAGGTAATTAATAACATCCTCGCCCACTTGCATATCTTTCAAATTTTTCAAATCTTCTTGGCACTCCGGATTTAAATTTTTTAAATTGCTACTATTCATGACTACATCTTTTTTCATAAATAAACATAAAGTATCTTGCAATAGATTTCTCATTTGGTCTCCAGTTGATGTTATGATTGGTGTAACGGACTGCATTATGACATTCACTTTCGAAAATGGAACCAAAATATTCTGCAAAAATATCAGGAATAATTTTAAAGTTTTGTCCTCAAAATGTTCGTAGATTGTCTTCGCTTTCCCTTCGGTCTGTTTTTCCTTTTTAAAAAATTTGTTAAAGCAGTCCATCTAAAAAGAACATAATCAACTGTTTCTTTGAGCGAAATCTAGCGTGTAAAACCGGGTTTTACTATTTTTAGAGGTATTAAGTTAGCTCTTTCTTGAGTATGTCTCCACATCGCCGTTTTTTTATCGCTCGAAGAAATATAGTTTACCACTTCAGTCATGAAGTCCTTACACAGTTCAGGTAATTTTTTCATAGCGTATTTAACGCATAATTGTTCCATGTGGCAAGGACACTTTGTAATGACGAGATGTGGAATCTTTTTTTTTAGCAGAGCAGATACAGAGTTTTCTACACCCATCATCAAGGCGCAAGTATCTGCATAAAATCCATACATGTTTTCTAGTGGAATTTCAAATCGAACGAAAGAATCGATGATTTTTTTCGAGAGTTGTTCGGCATTAGCTAACGATCCTCTTTATCGTAAATATCAATCAAATCCCACAGTGGCTCTACAATCATCTCCAGCTCATTATCATAGAATCTTACAATAATGCCTAAACAATGCGTAAGACTCCTGTCTGTGCTTTCGTCGATAATAATAGAAAATTTCTGACTTTTTAAATAATAAGTTAGTCTTTTTTTTTCTTCTGGAGCTAAAATTCTATTCACAATCTCCTTTGCTTTTGTACGATCCAATGAGACATTTTTCATTATATCAGAATCAGGCAAGAGCTTTTTCATGACAGGTACAAGAGTATCTATAAATAAGAAGGGTGCATTACTACTAGATATCATCGCGCTGAGGGTGATTTCTGTTATTAAAACATTTCTTTCCAAGTCTGACAACTCGGATGGATATAAATAAAGTCTATTAGTTTTATGCTTTTTTGTATCTGCATGATTTCTTAAAAAATCTGTTCTTGGTGACAGATATTCGTTA
The DNA here is from genome assembly GCA_034770305.1 of Trichogramma dendrolimi. Classification (NCBI taxonomy): domain Eukaryota; kingdom Metazoa; phylum Arthropoda; class Insecta; order Hymenoptera; family Trichogrammatidae; genus Trichogramma; species Trichogramma dendrolimi. The sequence continues at coordinate 90,591 of JAPMIB010000170.1, read as the reverse complement.
CAAAACGTACAAAAAGCCTTATCTTCATGTTCATCAGACTTCTGTAGCCATTCAGAAAACTCAGGCAAATGCATCCACTCATCTATATTATTTACATCTCGAGAAGGTCGTAATTTATTTTTCGTTTTTTCATCGACACCTGTTGCATCTTCAGCGGAATTAAATTTAATTGCATTTTTTTTATGTTTCATTGTTTGTAAATGTTTCTTCATACTATTTGCTTCCATTTCGTCTAAACACACTGAACAGAAAGCTTTCTTTCCACAAATTTCAAATGGTTTTAATCTTGCCTGAGATTCCATATTTTTATGATAACGTTTCGTTTTAATTTGACCTTCATAATAAGATGCAAAAGATATATTTTTATAATTTTTTATTATTAAAATATTTATGAGTTCAGTGTACATGAAATACATATTAATGATACATTATGTGGTAGTGTTATCCATGAAAATATGTAATAGACGTTAATAACATATTTAACCTATTAACGCCTAAAGTGACGAATACGCGATCGATACGATTTTTTTCCATGTTTTGGACCTTGATAAGACTGGGCATATACATAATTTCATATAAAATTTAATGCCCTTTTAGAATTGGGTTCAAATTTACTTTTGCAGTGAATTTACATTCGTGTGCTGCGAACTATACTGCGGGGGGAGAAAGGTGGGCGACTCTTTTCTCAATCGCAAGCTCGCGAGCGGAGCTTTCAAAAGTCAAAGTAAATCGCCAGTGTGTCCCACCCGCCGCGCGATTATCAGTGGCGATGGATGGAGGGGGGGGGGGATAACTGTTTGGGCGAGAATATGAAGAGAGAAGAATGGAAAAGCTTTTAATTGTACGCCGAAAAGGAAAAGCTCTGCGCGACATAATGTGTATTAATATATCGATATACATGTGGGGTATATTATTATAAGCGTAATTTTCTCTTTTGGTATCAAATTGACAAGTCAACCTGGACATAAAAATATATTTCTTTTCACTACGCGTAAATGTAGTTTACTTTTTAATTAGTTATATTTTTGACAAGCCATCGATGCCACTGACATATCATTCTTTTTTAGTCCATTGGACGATAAAATATTTTTTGTCTCAGTGAGTCTAGTAACACGTACATCTATAGAGCTCTGTGGTATTTTGGTTTTTGCTTCAGTTTTTTTGCCTACGGGCACCTATTTTTTCAGAAAAATCTTGCATGCTATCTTCTGCAAGGCCGCTGCCGCGAAATTGTTGCCGCATCGTCCTTGCAAGCGATCATTTTTTATCATAAAGTGTCAGCCAGCATCCAATTGGAGGTTAGTGGTCTTTGCCTCGTCTTCTCGCAAGCTTGGCGCGGAAATCGACTCATGTGAATCTGCGCATCTTCCTCTCAGCGTTTGTATCACCGGTTGCCGGAGCAGGTTCAGTGGAATCAAGGAGCCAAACGAGGTGTGAGAGTCGTGGGACCAAGACTTGGGGTGAACGAGGAGCCCAGCGAGGAGCCGGATACTCGTGTTTTTGGGGTTATGGGTAAGGAAGAATCCTGCTTGACCATCAACTTCTAATGCGCAGACGCGCTACTACTGTCGACTGGTGTAGCGGACTGTCTGATAGTGTCACGTCGCTTACTGTCTGCTGTGTCGGCTGCTGCCGTGCTGTAGACTGCTGTGTGGTGAAATCTGCGAGTGTTTGTTGACATTTCTGTGCGAGACCCGTCGCAGACTATTCGTGCGTTACACGTGCTACATGAGTGTGTCGTTACACATACTTGCTCCATCTCATAAAAGTGACTACAGTGCAAATATTGATTTTGGTTCGTGTTAGACTGTGTCTGTTGCATCGCTCTCATACTGCTCTCGTTCACTCATCTCACCGTTCTTTGCATCTTTTCATTATACTCACCTCATCTACAAACACCAATTTCTTTGTTTCGAACCTTTCTATCTACGTGAGCTAATTCTTGTTTCCTATCATGATGTCTCGATCTTTAGGCAATGCCCGAATGCGCTAGATGTACGAAGAACATCGCGAGAGATTATCATCAGTGCAACGCTTGTCATTACTGCGTACATCCAGGCTGTGCTGGCCCTTACATACGCAAGGCGGGAGCCAAAGATTGTTGCATTCGAACTTTTAGTCATAGTCGAGCAGGTGAGCTCTGATACGCTGGTAGAGTCCTCCAAGGCGAGCATCATCACGAAGGCTGCTAGTGCCACATCTCGCAAGGTGACTTTGGACAAGGCTCGTGGCCTAATCGAAGACTGCACTGTGGATACACTTACACCCCTGTGCGACGCAGAAATGTCCAAACTTCCTGAGGAGGTTCCGACCTGGTTTAAGGACTTCGTCCAGACACTACACAGCAAAATAGACTCCAACAACGAAGCTATCAACAACAAACTCGATGCCCAATTCGAAGAGATCTCCACGCGTATCACAGGCCTCGAAACAGCTGTTGAGAGTCTGGACGCGCGCATGTCGGCACAAGAGGGACTATCTTCTCAGCACTCACATGAGATAACCGGCATACACGAGAGGTTGAGGGAAGCCAGGACCTTGTCTGTGGGGGGAGCTGTGGTTGCGACTCCTCATGTGACCGATACATGTGAGATTCTGCTGTCTGGCATACCGTCCTCCGCAGATCTCGCAAACGAACAACTTCTAGACAGTGTTTTCACAGCAATGGGCCTTGTCAACTTTAACAGATTTGTGTCTCATACTCGTGACTGGAAGCCGAAGATTGCGAATGAAGCACGTAAGGACGACACTAGGGCAATGGTTGTGAAGCTTGCATCCCCCAGCACTAGAGATGACTGCCTGTCAAGCGCCTCGAGACTGGCATCCATTAATGTTCAAACCCTCTTTGGTGCTGGTGGCGACGGAAAATTGAGACTCCGAGCACTCTGGCCCAGAGAGGTTCATGCCTTGTTGAACAATGCCTACACTGCGGCACATGCTCTCAACTACGCCAGACCAGTTGTACGCAATCTCACTGTCTTCATGAGAGCCACGAACAAGTCTGAACTTATACCCATTGCATCAGTAGGTGATCTTAAAGCTCTCAAGCGAAGAGAAAAATGACGGTTAGTTGCGACCTCTGTCGCCGCTCCCCCTACAATCAATCCCACTCAATCCAACTGTTCAGTCCTTCCTGAAGTATAATGCATGCACGTAGAAGGCGGCTAACAACATCTAACGCGACACATCGCATCCATGGGCGCTATACATCGCGATACGCAATCCTCATTCGAAACGCCGGCCGGCACGCGCGCGTATTTTTGCGGGTTTGTTTTATTATTGTTACATCGACACGTTCGCGTGAAGTCGCTACTACGATCTATCGTTCAAGGGGGCGCGTTGGGCGCTCGCATGACTCTACGTGCATGTCTTTCCCAGTGGTCCTCACTGTCGTACAATAGCTCAGAGCTACAACACGCATACACTCATAGAATCAAGACAAATAAAGAGAGGTTTTTTATAACGATTTTTTCCTCTTTAAAATAGTGCCTTATTATTTCAAATTCACCCTTCATATACGAGATTCAAACAATTTAGTAGGATCTCGATCAAACATTTTGGTGCCTCCTGTGAGGTGTGGAAGTGCACACCTGGACATAGTGACTACAGTTTTAAGTGATAGTTCATCGGTTTTTTATATATGTGTCGAAGCCAGTGACAAGGTGAAAAATTGAGTGTGTTTATCTGTTAGATTTTGCGTGTATTCAACAGTAAGGACAAGAAAGAACAATCACGTGAATTACCAAGACGGCCTGTTCGAGTTGAATAGTGCTCAACATTTTGAAAGTAATTCTCATTCGAGTTGATCGATTCGACGTTCGATAATTGTATATACCATCGTGTTTCTAAGAAAACAAGTTCACGCGAGTTACAGCGACGTGCGCTCTAGTGTGGTAGTGGCAGCGTCGAGCGTTCGAGATCATTCGAAAATCTTGTCAGAGCGTGTATTCGCAGACTGTTATTCTGGAACACGTTCACGCAAGTTATATAGTGCGCGCGGTCAAAGTTCGGTCGGTATCATCGTGTAACGTAAGAAAAAACAATGGCTAGCGCAAGCGAAGTTGCGCGTAAGCGCGGTATTATAAGAAGCAGAATTACTGCCATAAATAAATTATTAGCTAACGAAATAGTGGATCCTTTGAACGTTAGCCTTCGACTCGATCGTGTAACTGAACTGCTCAGAGATTATGAAACTCTCACCGATACGATGTTGGAACAAGATGAAAATCATAGTGAATCAGCTCAAGCGGAAATTCTTCAAGATGAGTACTACGATATGGCTGCAAAAGTGAAATCAGTTTCGGCCAGAAATTCATCAATTGGTGGTACGACGAGCAATTTCGGTGCGCCTGTCGGCTCTTCGACTTTAATCGAACGTCAACAATTAGTTAAATTACCAGTAGCAAATTTACCGCAATTCGATGGTGACCATGATAAATGGCTATCTTTTAAGAATACATTTTTATCGATGATCGATGCCCGAACAGATATAGATGAATTGAATAAATTTTTATATCTCAGAGATTGTTTGAAGGGACCTGCATTCAACAAACTTTCTTTATATGACGCAAGTGCTGGTAATTATGTTCGAGCTTGGACAGCCTTAACTGATGAGTACGAAAAGAAACGTGTGTTGATAGCAAAACATTATGACGGCATTTTGGATATTCCTGTTCTCAATATTGCGTCATCCAAGGAACTTATCAAAATGATAGACGAAGCGCGTCAACATGTCAACATGCTTGAATCTTTAAAGGTGACATTGGACAAAGGAATTATTGTAAGAATAATCGAGAAAAAACTTCCGATTGAAATCCGAACAAAGTGGGAGGAATCTCTTAACTTCGACGCGTTTCCAACGTTTGAGCAGCTATGCAAATTCGTTAGCGAATCTGCCTTCAGGATAATCGCTTTAGAAACCCATTCAGTGCGAGATAATATACTTACAAATAATAAACGTCGCCAAGAACAATCAAACAATTACCACAAATCGCGTAAGACAGATTCAGGTGCACGCGCATTTGTGACAAACACACATGGAAATTGCCCACATTGCGCTGGAGATCATCCAATTTTCAAGTGCACTGCATTCGAAAACCTTTCAATTCAGCAACGATGGGATTTCGTCAAGAAAGAAAGGTTATGCCGAAATTGCTTATGATTTCACACCGGTGCATGCTCGCTCTCGCATTGTAAACTGTGTTACAAAATTCATAATACACTACCACACTCGACGCCCATGCGAGATGCGAATAAAAAACAGCAACGCAAATCAGACAATAAAAATTCGAGCCAATCAGGTAATAATTCAGCGGAACCAAAATTGTGACTAGAACGAGAAAGATTGAGTCTGACATCACAAGTTTCACGTGCACAGCTCATGATGAGCGCGATGATTTTTGTAAAAAATGGGTCAGGACAATACATTCAAGCACGAGCATTACTAGACACTTGCGCGACTGCTCATTTTGTGACTGGCACTTTTGCTCGACGATTAAATATACCAATACAACCGTGTACTGTACCCATCGGAGCAATAAATGAAACCCATACCACGTCTAAAGGCAGTATACAGTTATACATACAATCAAGTACCGGTAAATTTAGAAAAAAGTTGCAATTTCTTATAGTAGAGAAGATCGCTGGAATGGTTCCTGACGAAGTGTTTCCACGCGAAACAATTAAATTACCTTCAAATATACGATTGGCTGACCCTTTATTTCATTTGCCAAGATCAGTTGATATTTTAATAGGAGCAGGCGTAACATTATCTTTGCTTAGTGTTGGACAGTGCAATTTGTCAAACGATAAAGGCGATTTAATTTTACAAAAGACACAGCTCGGTTGGGTCATAGCCGGCGGTCAGGATGAAAGAAAACATCGGGTTCATGCATCTTGTAATCTCTCTAATCCGTCGCAGCAACTTGATAAATTTTGGGCTATCGAAGACTTGAATGCTGATAAGGTAAAATCTCTTGAAGAAACACGGTGCGAAAACCATTACATTGAAAACACAACGCGAAATGAAGATGGTCGATATATTGTACGACTACCCTTTAAACGCAAGACTGATGATCTAGGTGATTCAAGAACACAAGCATTACGTCGATTTTACGCACTCATGAACAAATTTGAGAAGGATTCAACTTTAAAAAACGAATACAATAAGGTTATGCAAAATTACATTGACACAGGACATATGTCTTTAATCACCGACGAATCAAAAAATGGATATTACTTACCTCATCATGCAGTAAGAAAAGAATCAAGCAGCACCACAAAATTGCGAGTTGTCTTCGATGCATCCGCAAAATCGAGTAAAGGATTATCGTTAAATGACACATTAATGGCAGGGCCCACCATTCAAGCGAAATTATTCCAACATTTACTACGTTTTCGAAAGTATGTTTATGTGATTACGGCAGACATTGCGAAAATGTATCGCCAAATCTTAATCCATCCTGAGGACAGACGATTTCAAAGGGTATTCAAGTATTAATTACAAGTATTAATTCGTCTCGCGTGTTCCAAGTCCAGAGTCGCGCCATTAAAAAATATAACAATACCACGACTAGAACTGTGCGCGGCAGAATTACTAGTACGCCTATATCAAGAAGCTGATTTTAAGTCTATGATGATCATCAAAGAAGTAATATTTTGGTCCGATTCAACGATAGTGCTTCAATGGTTAAAAAAAGATCCACAAGTTCTGAAGATATTTGAAGCCAATCGCGTTGAAAAAATTCAAAATTTCAAGGATGAAATCAAATGGCGTCATGTAAGATCACAAGATAACCCAGCAGACGCTCTTTCGCGTGGACAATATCCCGCAGAACTCATGAAAAATCAATTATGGTTCAATGGTCCTGCATGGTTAAAACGGGCATCTAACGAATGGCCACAAGGTTGTGATGAAAATACTACAGAGTTACCTGGCTTACGAAATATAGCATGTCTCACTACGCAGATAAATGGCAATGACATTCTTCAACGCTTCTCAAACTATTCCAAACTTTTGAATGTTATGTCGTATTGTTTTCGGATTTTACCATCGAATTCTTTACATCGAGATGTCAAAATTACAGTAGAAGAAAGAGCGAATACTGAAAAGAAAGTTATCAAAATAATACAAGGAGAATATTTTGGACACGAAATTCAAGGATTGTCGAATTCCAAGGGTATTAAAGGTTCTCGTCTTGCCGCACTAAATCCATTTATCGACGATCAGGGACTTTTACGTGTAGGTGGGCGATTGCACAATGCCAAAATAAAAGAAGATAAGAGACATCCGATATTACTGCCATCATACCATCCCGTCACAGATTTAATCATCAAGGACTACCACATTTGGCTACATCATGCAGGCATTCAAACTACACTCAGTAATCTTCATCATCGATTTTGGCTGCTCAATGGCAGAAACCAAGTACGAAAAATTATTCGTCATTGCGTGACATGTGTTCGACATCAGCCGTACCTTTGCAGGCTCAAATGGGAAACTTGCCTTCACCCAGAGTTCGCCAAGCGTATGCCTTTGAAAATACCAGCGTCGATTATTTGGGACCAATTTATATAAAAGAAAAGAAATTCCGTAATCGCACTCGCTTGAAGGCATATGCGAGCGTTTTCATTTGTATGGCTTCGAAGGCAATCCACATAGAAATTGTTAGTGATCTCACGACTGAGGGATTTCTAGGAGCACTCCGGCGTTTTATAGGCCGACGTTCTCGCCCTACGCACATATATTCTGATAATGGAACGAACTTCGTGGGAGCGAACAATCAATTACAGGAACTTCATGTTTTACTCAATTCAGAACAATTTCGCAATGATGTTACAAACTTTGCAACTCGAGAAAAGATAACGTGGCATTTCAATCCACCACTCCCTCATTTCGGTGGCATTTGGGAGGCCGCCGTCAAATCTTTCAAACATCACTTCAAACGAGTGATAGGCGAGAAGTTACTCACATTCGAAGAATTGAACACTTTTTCCATTGAAATCGAGGCTATCCTGAACTCAAGGCCATTATGTTCCTTATACTGATCCTAATGACGCTTCTGCACTGACTCCCGCCCATCTGTTAATCGGTCGTCCACTAACAATGCTGCCAGAAGAAAACTTGGAGGGTATTCCTGAAACGAGATTGACAGTATGGCGTTTCATTTCCCAAGCTCGACAACATTTTTGGAAAAGATGGCATGTTGAATCTTTGAGCGAACTGCAAAAACGCCAAAAATGGTATTCAAGCTCAGGAGAGCTTAAGATCGACAGCATAGTAATAATCATTGAAAAGAATACTCCTTGTATGCAGTGGAAACTAGGAAGAGTCATAGAAGTTCACCCAGGAAATGATGGAATTGCGCGCGTTGCTACGATCAAAACTGCTCATGGAAATTTCAAACGCAACATTACACAACTGTGTCCTCTACCAATTACTGATTGATTTTAATATGTATACATTTGTTTATTCATTATATTAAATTATTCATCATAAATAAGTACAAATACTCACATGTAATATTGCAATAAATTCAATGAATCATACAAACATGTTGCTCGTCTCATCTCGCAACGCGGGGAGGATGTTCAGTCCTTCCTGAAGTATAATGCATGCACGTAGAAGGCGGCTAACAACATCTAACGCGACACATCGCATCCATGGGCGCTATACATCGCGATACGCAATCCTCATTCGAAACGCCGGCCGGCACGCGCGCGTATTTTTGCGGGTTTGTTTTATTATTGTTACATCGACACGTTCGCGTGAAGTCGCTACTACGATCTATCGTTCAAGGGGGCGCGTTGGGCGCTCGCATGACTCTACGTGCATGTCTTTCCCAGTGGTCCTCACTGTCGTACAATAGCTCAGAGCTACAACACGCATACACTCATAGAATCAAGACAAATAAAGAGAGGTTTTTTATAACGATTTTTTCCTCTTTAAAAATAGTGCCTTATTATTTCAAATTCACCCTTCATATACGAGATTCAAACAATTTAGTAGGATCTCGATCAAACACCAACTCTATATCTTTATAGCACATGCGAATGTGGAGAGACTGCTTCCAAACCTCAATGCCGTAGAAAATCGCTGCCTAACCTATAACTATGATGTATTTGCCATGGGCGAAACTTTTCTCACATCTGAAATTGCCGATTCTAGAGTACGACTCGAAGGCTACAACATATTTACAAACAGCAGAAAGGGTAAGGAGGGAGGTGGAGTTGCCGTGTATGTCCGTAGTAGTATCAATGCCAGAATCCTCATCAAATCGGACCCAAGCTATGACAACACGCCAGAATTTCTCATCTTGGAGTTGGGCTACTTGAATGTATTACTGTTGTTTGCCGTGGTCTATGCAAGACCTCACTGTACCCAACTTCAATCCTTCTTCGATGCCCTCATTACTTCAAAGCAAGATTCACTTGAACAAAAAAATAAGCGCACCAGAATCTAAATTTGTAGCCAAAAATAGTCAAAAAAGAAAGATCAAGCCTGATAGTATTCAGAGTCAATCAAAAAAAAAGAAAATAGATCCAAATATGCAATCTCAAATCAAAAAATCTTCCACACCAAAAAATGCTTCTGAAAAAGAATCGCAAATCGTAAAAGCTTCTCAATCAAAGTGACTTCTGGAAAAGGAACTCAAGTCAAAAATCTTCCACTTCAAAGGTGGTTCCTTCAAAAGATTCGGTAAATAAATATAGTTTTCCAATCGTTCCAATCTCGCTATAATCGAGGTTTATACCAAATAATAAATATTTCGCACCCTTATAAGTAAGTCAACATTTGAAAAATGTTACTATATCTTTACTTTAATTTTTTACAGGCCCTCATAAAAAGTTTACGAGATGAAATTGAAATATGAACACAATGATGCCATAAAAAATAAAAAAATTGCATCATTAGAGAAATTAAACATGGAATTGCAACAAGAAGTTATTGAAAGATTCAAACAAATCAGTAAGTTGAATAATACTTTGTCGCTACTTTTTGGTCTTTTTGTCATAAAATATACTGTGCAACTATTTATCATGTGCTCTTTTACACACGTTGCATACAGTACAATTTTGTGCTCTCTGTACACATAATTTCGAATAATTGTTGAGATTACGTGCTTCTATTCATTATCGAGCTTTTTTTTATGTCGTTGCATTTTTATTCATTCGAAACTCCCGTTATTCTTTTTATTATAATTCAATATGTTATATATATATTTTCAGACTTGCTTGGTAAATTTGATGAAATAGCGCAAACAACAGTTGACGGACCGACTGCCATTGGATATCTTGATACTATAACTAATAAAGTAAGTTTGTAAAATCTGACAAATAATTATTTGTATTTACGTGATTTCTCTCTTACAATTTAGGTACACTGTGGTGGCGATGTTTGGGTTACTAAAGTATGCTATGATAATGCTTCAGAAAAGGGAATAATGAAGTTTAACTTGTTCGTATATAATATTTTAATGGGGATATTTGAGCCAAGTGACTTGAAATTATGCAGCATCAGTGGTCGAGGATGTAACAGAATTGGTGGGAAGCCTAAAAAAATGCTGGATCCGACCAAAAGAAAAGCTGTTACATGTGAGTAATATTAATATTGTTACAATTATAATATATGTAGACAATAAATATATTATTGGGACGAAAGTTTTCGAGTAACGTTCGATTACGTAGTAAACTCACTTACGAATTTGGTATGCCCATTAATTAATTGTACAGCTTACACACTTGCGTTTCGTATGAAATACGGCGACTTTCATGTATTTTATAAGACCTTACACCAAAAGAGTGTTATATATTTTGTTCTCACCAACGGTTTTGAATAGCGCCGATGACTTTTTCATTTTTAAAAACATTAAAGTTGAGATGTCACGACCACTATTTGTGAAGAGTGTGCTACGCTTTTTTTTGTTCGCTACTCTCGTCGATTTTTCAACTACCCACAGAATTTGAAGAATGTATCGGGTCTCAAATATATTACAACCGGTTAATAGAAATTCATATAATAATGTTAATGGGGCACACCTGCGTTATAATCTGAACTAAAAAAAAATTGAAAGTCAACGCATGAAAAAATTATTTTGGTTTTTTATCACAATAAATTATGATTAAATAAAATCTTTTTTAAATGTTAAATAATTCACAATCCTAAGTATAAGGCCCCGGTGTTTGGTGATTTTCTTAGCCAATTTTTTTCATTTTCACACTGCCTTGACACATGATCATGTATTCAGTTTTTAATCGTCATGTATTTACTTTTTCAGTATTTCAAAACCTTTAGAGTTTTAAAATTTTCAGAAATATACTTTTTACTTATTGACATTATAATTGACAAGATACTCAATAACATCTTAATTAAGAAACTTATCTTGTCCAGTTTCAATTTTATTTTTTCGCACAAGGGTACTTTGGAAATCTGGGCAATCTATTGAAATAACTGTGCATATTTTCTTATATCTTTTTATTGGATATTTGTAGACTCGTAGAAAAATTTACTAACTTCTCAAGAATTCCTATATTATGAGCAAAAAAAATATACACAGGTGTGTCCCTTTAAGTGAAAATGACGATATATGTTTTTAGAATTGTTCTTTTGCACTGGCTCAGGCATCCTTTCAATTAATGTGTTCATTATATTTTAGTTGGTACTGAAGCAAAATTTGATAAAGTTTTCATAATATTTATTTGATGTATTTACAGCTATTTCTGAACTCTTCCTAAGATCCCGAAATTTTGATGATATAACAATAATACAACATATCGATCAGATAAAAGTACATATAAGAACAAAACTCGCAGAAGTAATTCGATACGAGGATGAAAAAGACGCGATCGCTGCAGCAAAAGCGGAAGGGATAAAGCCCATTCGCAAAACCAAAAGGAAGCCACAAACGAAAGATGATATTGAGGAAGATGATAACAAGGAAAGCGGTGAAAATGAAGATGGTGATAAGGTAGATGATTATAAGGAAGATAATGAAGAAGTTAATGAGGAAGATGATGAAGAAGATGATGAGGAAAATGGTGAAAAAATGGTGAGGAAGATGACGAGGAAAATGGTGAAGAAAATAGTGAGGAAGATGATAAGGGAGATGACGAGGAAGACGATGAGGAAGATGATGAGGAATATGGTGAAAACAATGGCATACACCAAGATGAAGAGTTACGTAATGGTGATGATGAAAAGTTGAGCAACAAAGAGAGTAGTGAAAAAAATTTCAATAATTTGCTGCTAAATTTCTAGAATTGTAATCATTATTTCCAGAATTTTCAATATATTTCTCAATACAGCAACATTTTAATGTAATTGATTTTTAATAAAATCAAGTGTGTGATTAAATTTTTATTATTATTTAATATTGATTCAATCTAAATCCTATCACAAATTTTCATTCACGATTTAACAACGTTACTTTTCAAGCACTTTCATCATTATTAAAAAAAAAGTAGTAAAATTACAACAAGAGTCAATAACTTCTCATAAAACAAAAAAAAACTATAAGAAATCATAAGTACATAAAAAATTCTATGTGTGGCAAACTTACAATAAGTATTTTAATTCTAAAAAAAAAGATATTAGTAAATCCGTATAATATCTCATATACAAAAAACATAAGACCTAATAAGATTCGAGAAAATAGTAGATTATAAAATGAAGCGATAAAATACGATAAATTCTTACATTACTTCGAGTTCAGCTATTTTTCCTGGTTTTCATAGAAAACTATAAACTTTATACGTCTAAAAAGGTTAAAGATAAAAAACGATAAAATTTCTGCGATGTTTAATTTTATTTTTGGATTCCCATACAAAACTATAAACTTTATAGGTCTTAATATCAATGGTCAAGATCATCATCACATGAATTAAATTGAGAAATACCTGTGATCTTGTCCAGCAGATACAGATTTGATGCTAAATACTTTAATGTTTGGTATATAATTTACAGCTTTACTTTTTAAATATTCTTCATCTTCTACTACAATAGGCCTGCCCACACTGTCCATAAACATTGTGTCCTAAAGCGTAAACACCCTCGTCTGTCAATACAAGTAAATGTGCTCTTCCTGCAGCCAAGCCTAAGGCTTCAGCAGTTTTTCCTTTAAGTGGAAGGAATATTGGTCTAGGTTCGACAACAATGGATATTTTTAACTTTTCATCTGTAGGATGATACCCTAAAATTTGAAACAAATGTTATTAAAGTGTCAAATTAGATCTTTATGTAGAATATGCAAAATGTAATTTACCCATTTGAGAGTCTGAATTGATACCGCTTGATATATCAGCATTATTGCAGAACAAACTTTCGCAATCAAAGTTATCACTTGATTATTCAGATCAACTTTCTTGCAGTGCTGCAGCCAAGTGTAAATTGGGACCAACTATCAATTGAGAAATATATCAGCGCTATCAGCATTTACCCAAAAATCCTATTTTTCAGAATATCCATCAAAACGACAACGTAATCTGTAACCTATTTCAAAAAAAATAAATAAATAAATAAATAAGAAAGCAAGTGGGCATTCAATTTTTTTCTAATAAATAAGTATTGAAAATTTCATTAAGTTTACCTATCACATCAGGAACAGTTAATACACAGTAGTTTGTTGTAACGCAGATATAACACAGTAGTTAGCAGATTTAGCTTTACCAATATCAAGGTATATTTAGTCCATGAAAAGCCTTGTTTTCCACTTAAATAAGGATACTGAAAATATACAATGATTATTTCACTGTATGCATCAATAAGTCATATTAGTTAATAAAACTAAAATATTTTAAATTAGCAACTGCATAATGCTATATTTTATACCTTTGATTCAAGCATTGCTTGACGTTCTTGATCTGGTGGGCCACATAGATGCATTTGACTCGTCTTCACTCACAGACTTGATAGCATTTTTTGTTTTTGTCTCTTCCTTAGGCATTTTAGACTGTTTCTTTCTGCGCTCAGAAGTACTATTAAAATTAAATTAATTATTTTTTGCACTTGAATGAAATAAACTATTAGAAATATTTTAATTCTTACTCAATAAACTTTTCTTCTTCTGAAGATCCTTATCTTTTTTTACTCTAATAAATTCAGAACAATTAGGACTGCATGATTCACGGCTGACAAATTCTGATCCCAGTCCATGACATCCACAGCCAATATAAGTCAAGTCAAGAAGATATTATCACCAGAATTACTGTGAGAGGGCTAGGAGAGTAGGATTAGAATTCTCTTTATTACCTATACTTTGATTGGTTTTTGAAGAAAAAGAGAAAGTAGAATGTCCTCTTTTCGATCACCAATTGAACCAAGTGCTTCGTATAGAGCAACATCTCGATTTGACTTATGTCTTGTGTTCATTAGCGTTGAACATATTGCATCAACAAAGCTAATACTGCAATGACCACGTTGAGCTTGTCAAAGTTTAACAATCATTTTCAAGCATACTTTTAATTGATACAGGTACTTGTCATCCAAAGATAAAAGAGTTACAAAAGATTCTAAAGATTCTATAATTGATCGTCTGCTGTCGCCATTTTTATTTTATTCATGACGGGGCGGGAATGATTAGGGTTTAAATAAATGATAGGCTTAATGTTTAGCTAAATTAAAGAACTATATTGTAATAAAGCCACAACTAACATATAAAAATTACAAAGAACTACATTGTAATAAAGCAACATCGAACATATTAAAATCACACATAAAATTTTTTTATGGCAACCCGGCTAGAAACACCTCGGAATCGAACTCTTCGTAACTTTTGTTTCTTACGTTTGTTTTATGATGACAATAGAGGCGAAAGAAATCCATATATTTAATCAACTCTTTGGTTCTTGGCCAAAGCAGACCATAAGACTTTCTTCCACGCCCAAGATGAAGCTGTAGAGAAACGTACTTTCAGCGAAGTTTGGTCCACAATGTTTTTGCCTCATGTTCTGAAACAATTAATATTAAAAAAACAAACGATTAGTATTTACAAATTTCAATAAGATGTATTTACAAGTAGTATCAATAAATTGTTTATATTGAGTACTTACCAGTCATGGGCTCGTATGGTCGATCTTGCTTATCCATCCAGATGTTCATCTCGGCAGCTATTTTTTGGAACGCCTTGGATCGTTCCGCACGATTTTTTCGGAACTCGTGATGGAAACAGTACAATAAATGATTTCGCTTAATCAAAGCGACGAATTCTCTTGTTTTGCAGTTCATTTTTAAGAAATATATTTTTTGTGTTAGTACGTCCGATATAGATCTGCGTCCGAGCTGATGTGTGTCTGTGCAGAGAATGCCGATCGTGTGCTGCAACAGTAGCTAGCCGACGTCGTGCTATCGTATCGCGTAAAACGAAGTAGCTCTGTGTATTCGATTGTGCTAGCTGTTTTTGTTAAGCCAATAGGCTTTTGTTTAGCAGTCTACGTTACGACGCTCATGCACGTTACGACGCTCATGCACGTTACGACGTGTCTATCGCATATTCTTGCCGTGTCTATAAATTTTGACTTGCGTTTACTTCGATACTCATTGTCGATCTGGCTCTTGTGACTAACCCGTGAGTGTCCACATTGCAGGAGACCCATAGGAAATTATCTTCCTCCACACCTACAGGGTGGGGAAAGGTGGGAGTCCGACGAAGCCCGTGCCTTGGAAACCAATTTCATCCGACAAGTCCATAGAGAGAGACTGGACTTAGAGCAACGAGCGATAGGTATAATAAAAATTATTTATACGTATGAGAGACATTTTTTTTAAAATACTTAAATTATTTTTCTTTCTATTTTTTACAGATCTCGATGTTGAAATTGATGACTTTTACAATGGTGGGGAAATGGAATTATAAATTTTTATATTTTTTGGCCAAATATGTATTAGATGTACAACAATATGCAAAAAATAATAAGAAAATTTCATTAAATTTAGGATAAATATTAAGATTATATTTTAAAAACATTAAATTTTTTTAATGGTTGTCCATAAGTTTCCTTCTATTACTTTTTCCTTCAAAAAATCATTAAACGTGTTTTTTTGGAATATATTTGCGTTAATTATACTTAATAGATAAAATTCGAATACAATATTCAATAATGTGTACACCACAACTCTTATTTCCTTGAAATTAAATTTTATTAAAAGTGCATTATGTAGATATGTAAGTTTGAACATTTATTATTTAAATATTATTGAAACTACTGCTCATTGAATATTGCTAATTAATAAAGAACTTCGTGCTGCTGTAAATATGCTTGTTATTTTTTTTCGTATTAATGTAAATGAAAATAACTAATTCCTTATAAAAAAAAAATTCCAATTTGACCATTAGACAAGGACCGCTGATAATTCATTCATTCTTACCTTATTATTCAGCACAAGTGCAGAGCTGCAAATTTATGTATTTAAACTTTTTTCCAAAATTTACATCGGTAACATTGAATTTTATTTCTATTATTTGAAATTGAAACTTTTTCATCGCGTTATTATTTATCGGATAGTCATAAAAATCATTTAACGAAAATTAATGATATAAGATATCACATAAAAAAAAAAAACCAAAAAAAACAAGTAATTAGCTTAATTCAATTTCACAGGTCGGTAAACATGGCGCCATCTAATGATATACACGAGAAAATACACAACAAATTGTATCTTAAAGGAGGTCACTATTAATTTTACACACTATAAGTGTGTAGAGTTTGTCTGTGTATAAAAAAAAGTGTGTACAGTTTGACCGTTAAAAATATTACTTCTTGCAACGACGGACTCGGGTAGAATTTGTCTGTGGACAAAAAATGTTGTGTAAAGTTTATTTGTGTATAAATTATTTTCTACTTTGATCATCGAACATGTGTAAAGTTTATGTGGTATGAATAAGTGACCATATGCATCATCGAGCACGTGTAGAATTTGACCGTGTAGAAATAATTTACGATTTTAGAGCACAGCGTTCGTGTAGAGTTTGATCGTGTAAAATTAATTCGTGCTATTTATCACAATACTCGTGTAAAGTTTGACTGTGTATGATTTTTCTGCATATTAACGGTGTACAATTTAATCGTGTTCAATAATTGTTAAAACATATACAAAATATTTGTGTAGAGTTTGTTTGTGTACATTTTACTCGACGTGGGCAGTTCTTAGGTGGACACTTTGGATGGTGCCAAATAGTCATTCACCAGTGCGTCCACAAGTTTTTTCGTGTTTCATTTTTTATCATTCATTTTATATTAATATACCATCATGCCTAATTACACGCCAAATAATTAATATCGAACTCATGCGATTCATGTGGGATAATAATTTCAGCAATGAGGAAATCGCGAATCGCATGGATTGTAGTGTAAGAACAGTGAGAAGATGGGGTGCGAAATTCCAAGGACGAGCTCGAACGCAATGTCGTGCCCACGGCAAACGTCGTCGCGTCAGCTACGAGGAGATCAATATTAAATAATATCAAATTTAAAATGTCCGCGTTGTATTTTTGCAGGTACATAAGCGACGCGAGGCGACAGCGAAGCCGGGCTCGCTAGGCCACTGCGGCGTTCGGAAGTAAACACTGCAATGTTTACGTCCGTAATAGCCCGTGTAGCGAGGCCCGCTCCGACGCGTATCCGATAGTTACACGGTACGCGCGCCGAAATCTCCGCGACTCGTGTGTGATCTAGCAGACGATGCGACACTTGTCGTGCGAACGCTAAACAGAGCAGAGCTCCTTGTACACGACCGTTACGCTTATTCTTTTGTATTTTCGTGGAGAGTTTGTTGAGTGTGTAGGGAGCGTAGTGAGTGAGTTTTGAGGTGTTTGGGGGGGGGGGGGGGGGGGGAGTTTGGTGGAGAATTGTGTGCACGTGTTTGTTGGAGAACTTGGTGGCTGCGAGACTCGAGTGTGAGTGGTAGCGATTCAAGTAGCGCACCGGGCCCTCTCATCGACCACGGCATTGCGAACAACGAACTTAACCCGTCCCCTTCTACGTCTGTGGCCCAACAGACGAGACGCGAGGCGAGCAGTTCAACCTCGTGTGACCCCGGCGACGTTGCGTCCCACCCGTGCGGTCGTGAGCCTCGTGTGCAAGGCCGAACGTAAGTAGTTTTACCGTCTACTCCGTGCCCCATACCACCCCTCCAACGGCAACGCAGCTCGCGCACGCGACCCTCGCGATCGCGAGTCTTTTTCGTTTTATTCTAGCTAGCCGGACCCTGGTCGGTAACGAGTAACCGCTCGTCCTGCGCGCCGTTCAACGGTAAAGTCGGCCAGCGCGTGAGTAAGCCCGTCAAGACGTTGAGCACGGGGAGTTCACCGTCACAATAATTGAAATCTTATATTTATTTTGTTATTCTTGTAGGCTTTAAGTCACTTTGTAACGATTTCTACAGCTGGTTCATTTCTCTCGAGTAAGATAATGTAAGCCAGAGGCTCTGCCTCTTATGCTCGCAGCGGGGACAAGTCACTTGTGGAGAGCGACTTTCCGTGGCGTGGCTACCTAGCGACCGATGTGAGAAGCGTAAGTGAGGGAAACGGGCAAAAGTAAGAAGACGAGCAGCGTTCACAAAAGCAGCTCCCAAAGAAGTGCGGGAAATTCCAATTGCGAAAAAAGCAACACTTGAAATTATAGTACAGAAAAAAAATTTATTTAACGACTGGAGAGTAAAAAGATGTAAAAATATGAAAAAATATGAACGATCGTCAAAACAATCAAAAATATGTATTTTTTATTAAAGACTAATGACCTAAATTGAGAAAAAACCCATAAATCAGTAAGATAAAGGTTGGTTTCCACCTATCCGATTTCATATATACTTTGATTTCGGCCAAGTGTTTGCCTGTCCTCGTTCTCGCTTTTTCGCAAGTTTCTCGCCCCGGTCGTCGAGTTTTTTTACCAAGTCGTGTAACCAAGTTTGCCTGTCCTCGTTGTCGTCTCACGTGAATATTTTTCCTGGTCGTCGCGAAGTCGTCGTCGTTCTCGTGTGAATATCATCCCGGTCATCGCGTATTTCTCGTCTCGGTCGCGAATTTCTCCACCCGGTAGCGGTCTGTCCTCGTCGTTCTCGTTCTCGTCGTCGTCTCACATACTTCTCGTCACGGTCACGGTGTTTTACCTTTGTCAACAACTGTCGTGTTTCGTCTCACAGCCGCATTTCAAATGATCGTTCTTTCCTTATGTTCGTCGCAAATAATTTTTTACCGTTGCTTCATGTGATTTTTACACACTTGAACCTCCTGAATTTTTCGTCTTGAAACCATATTTCTATATGTAATCTTTTTATGTGCAGAGCATTTTCGTAGCCGCAGTGTGTTTACGTATTTTTTGTACCCTCATTCGATTTATATAAAAAATTTTCATGATTCGTACCATTTTGTTTATTTCAGAATTGCGCGTCAGGAAGGATCAGCAAATGTAGCGATAGGAAAAATCAATAGAAAATAGAATTTTAAAAAACGGCAGTGACCTACCTCCTGTAATAATTAATGGGGAGATTACTCATGTGGCAAATACCTGTGCTTTCGATTCAATTTTGAATCTTTTCTCGACTGGAGTTATTCAATCGTCTTTTTTCCGGTCTTACATAAATGGATTGATAAGGGGAAAATAACTTTGAATTTGCGAGTACTGAGCTAATTCATGGTCTACAGCACGAAAATAGTAATAACATCGTATACGCAAATCGAGGCAAGCTATTGGCCGTACTATACCCCCCCCCTCCCGTAATTGTGTGGTTGATAGTTGGACCAATGTATCAGAACTTTGTTCACACCTCATGAAAAAGCACAGTAATATTCAAAGGACGATTGAATGTCGATGTTATAAGAAAACGCACATAGTTATTAATAAGCAAAATGTTATTTCGATTCCAGTGAATATTCAAGTCGTAACGAATAATTACGAAACGCTGGAACCGGAAATAATAGATATATTTACACAATACTCATCAGGTATATATTGTGAAAATTGTCAAACAGCAAATGGGATTCGGCGCTATAGCATCGGCAATTATCTTTGGATAGAAACTGAAGATGCTTACAACATTGATATGCATATTGGAACAAAACTGAACGACATTCCAAAAAATGTAGTAATCTGCAATAGAAAATTTATGTTAATTGGTGTGGTCGAATATCAGCCAGGTCACTATGTTTGCCATTGCCTCAATAAATTGAAAGAATGGATAAAATTTGACGATAGGGAAGATTATGTCGAAGTTACAAAAGACCCCGATACGATTCAAATAGCAGCTCTGTTTTACGTACGAGGAGAATGATTATTAGTATTATTATAAAAATTTATAAAATTTATCAACTTGAGCTAATTTATGTAAAAATAAATTCAAGTGGTTAATTTTGTACATAACAGAATAGTTATTTAATTTCCTATCCTATAATTCTTCCTATGTATAAATAAAAGTTTTGAAAGACCAAACCTACGTGATGCAATGGAGACATCTCTAACGAGATTAAACCGCGACCGGGAGAAGAAATTCGCGAGACGACGACGAGAGTCAAGGACATATCGCCCGCCAATGAGAGCTGATAATTTCAAATCTCGCCTACCAATCATAGAGCGTTCGATTTGTTTATTGTTACACTTCAGAGCGTTGCTAAGTCGGGCTTTCATTCAAGCAGCTTCTTATGTTAGAGCTTAAGTAATTGCTAAAGCTCAAGTAAAATTCTAAGAAATGATCATCTCTCACGTGAATAATATCTTGAGCAATTACTTGAGTAACTGCTCAAGTAATAACCGAAGTTCGGTAATGACTTCAGTTATTACTAAAGTAATAACTAGAGTTTAGTAAATACTTAAGTAATTTCTTAAGCGATTACTAAAGCTAAAAAAATGTTCAAAATCAGTAGAGCAGCTCAATTTTTGAGTTACTACTCTCTTTTAACGGTGGGTGGCGGCTTATCAATTTTATTACAAATAGCATCATTATGAATGTTTGTAAAAGAAAAGAAAATTAGAGAACGAATTTTAGAGACTAAAATAGTTAAGGTAAGTATATGTTTATATCAGCATCTAAGCATCGGAAGAGAACACAAATTTTTCTCGCAAAAAAAAAACATCGTCGATCTACGCATCTCTTTTCTGTTGCAGTAGTATACACAAGTAAAACTAGTAAAAATGAGGTGAATAAAAAGATTGGTATTTTTATTAACAAACATTAATTAACATTTCTTTACTTTCAATGAAAAAGCAATTAACGAAACAATTCAGGTTCGATTTTTTTATATATTTCGGTAACACGTAGCTCATACCATGTAGCTCTAGCTTCAGCCGCTCTTTTTCTCGCAATTAAAATATCTGTTTGTAATTTTTCTATCTTGGATTGGAAACTTCTCCTTGATTTCATTGACGATTTCCCTTAAAAAATTATAAAATCATAAATAGAAAGAAGAGAAGACAAGAATAAATTTAGCAAAGGAAATTACTATGTAGTAATTTTATTTCTGATCCATTCTGCCTATTTTTAGGTAATCAGCTTTCTGATGGTGTGCTTAGAATTTCCGAAAAATCTATTTTTTAATTTTTTTTTTCGTAATCGTTGCTTGGGATACGAATAATTAATATACAAAAATAAGTATTAAAAGATTCGATATGTGCATTATGATACAAACGATAATAGCCATGACGATCGAACTGACGCTCCGAAATTTCTTTGATAAATTAAGCAGGGAGAATATTTTAAATGATTTTCTTCTAATTGTAATTATGCAAATTTTAAACATTATGATGCATATATAAATTTATAAGAAATGAAATTTCTATACCTTTATACACACGATCTGTGATATGTAAAACTTTATCATTTTTATTTTTAAAGTTTTAAAAAAATAAAAAGTCATCGAAATGTATCATCTGTAATATGTGTAATTATGTAATTATGTAATTTTTTTTGTTTTTTTTCTTTCCCCGAACCAATCAGATATTTACGTATACTCGCATCATTTCTTTGTCAATTTTTCAAGTACAAAATTTTTTCTGCCAATTAAGTTAAAGTCTATAATATACAATTTTTGGATCAATGACACAGGCCAAGTAACCCCGAATCACAACATACTTTTGCGCGAGCTGCGGGACTTACAATGATACAGACTTGCTTACGATAAATTCGGTTTACAATTAAATATCTCGCGTGGAAGGGTCTCTGCGCCCTTCGACAATGACAACACTTCATTTCCAAAAAGAAAATCATGTTACATTGTATCGTAGCTAAAATATTTTATCGATTCAATTGCAAGGCAAATATTATGATTATCAGGACTCACTGCATAAGTAGGCAGAATCAAACTAAAGCATAGTAAGCGAAGAAAAATTCAGTGAAGAACTTTTTCTATACTACTTATCGTAAAAAATGTTTACCCGCATATGGGAACACCCCTAGACGCATGATAGACGTCAATCATTGAAGCATGTCGGGTAGTCGAGAAAAAGGGGCAGAGTTCATTTAACGGCTCGCACATCATAATTTGGCTACTTCTTCAGGCTTTTAGCTTTCAAATGCAGAACTTCGTCCTTTTATCTAAAAAATTATGGATTTCTTCCATTTTTTGTTATTTTACTCACAAAAAAATACCTATGTTAAAAGAAATTAACAAATTACCACATATGAAGTGAACATTTCGCACTATTCTTCTGAAAAATACAATAGATTTTACATTGTGGTTAATTTTCACACAATTGCTAGATTTACTTGTAGAAAAGGCAAGAGTTGAAAAATTTTAGTATCGAATGTCTCGTCAATTATATTATTATTATTATTTTCATTTAACGACATGTCCATATGTTCCTGTTTAACTCGGAAAAATTGCAATAAGATTAACTATCGCGGAAATCTGTAAACCTTCATTCTCATAAGATAAAAATTACCAGCAGTTTTTAACACCACTACATGTCTACTAATTTTCCTCGCCCGTGAACGTTGCTTAAACTTCGGATTCGTAGCAAATATCGTAAAAATAAAGTCTCGATGATGGAGTGACAGGTTTGCGTCGTTTTTAATTTCATCATTGAATATAAAATTGAAATTTTAATCCTTTACTTGATAAATTTACAACTGACTTTAATTCCTTATAGTAAATTTGTCAAATTGCAAATAAAAATCGTATCCAATATTATTGCAAATTGGCCAATAAATATCACAGTTACAAATTATATCTTTTCAAGTATATCGTTAATTCTGTCACAATACAATTCACTTCTAATAAATTTGATACAATTATCTTAATCATACATTAGACACTCACAATACTCTCGTTTTATGTAACTGAATTATCAATAATCTTTTATTTAATTAAACG
The DNA here is from genome assembly GCA_034770305.1 of Trichogramma dendrolimi. NCBI lineage: Eukaryota > Metazoa > Arthropoda > Insecta > Hymenoptera > Trichogrammatidae > Trichogramma > Trichogramma dendrolimi. The sequence goes on along the minus strand of JAPMIB010000170.1, from coordinate 67,297 downwards.
TTTACTCCTTTCCTCCGATACGTCGGTCAGTCTGGTATTTACAGACAGGTTGGTTAACGCGAGCCGACGTGCCAGATGGCGAGAAACGCCGTATCGAAAACCCACAAGTAAAATAATGAGTTGGTGACATATATCTCAGTACTGACGCGATCTTCCGTTACGGTGTTTCGAGTTACAACGATTGCATCGGTAAATTAAAAATCCTCTCGCTCCGCAATCGTCGTACGGAAATCGACACACTATCTCGAATCGTCAAACATCATATCGCGCGTACAGCTATACAGGCTCTCGATCAAGTCGGCTTGGGCACGTCGTCTATCTTCCGGGACATCTCGACGAGCTCCTCGACGTCCTCCATGATCCTCGCCTCGTACTCCTTGTCGCCGGCCATGATCCGCCTCACGAAGGGCAGTCTGTTCTTGAAGTAGTACTCCTCGTAGGTCGCGGGCTCGTCCATGATCCGCGCGGCGACGCGGCCCGACATCAGCACCGTCGGGTGAAAGATCACGGCCGTGGCGCAGGCCGGCATCCTCTGCTCCTCGTAGCCGCGCAGTATCTCCTCGCGCGACGGCCGGGCCCTCGTACCTCGATCTCAAGCGCTCCAGCAGAGTCGCGCAGTACAGCTCGATCATCTTGGCCTCGTGCGCGCGTCGAAAGTCGCGCGTCGAGCAGAGATACAGCAGCTGGGCGAGATCGTGGCTGAGGGGCGCGTAGCGCAGCAGCTGGTAGTCCACGAGGCGGCACCGCCTCAGCCCGGCGTCGAACATGAGATTCGACGACCAGAGATCGCCGTGGCTGACGACGTTGAGCTTGTCGCGCGACGCCCGACACATGTCGAACACCGTGTCGCCGGCTCGGCGCAGTGCCTCCTCGTCGTCGCCGTCGAGGCCGAAGTGTTCGCGGGCCAGACGCACCGCCAGGTCCATGGCGTTGTCGTACCACTCGAGCGAGCGTCCGCTGCGCTTGAACTCGGTCTCCTCGAGCAGTCGCGGGAACATCTCGACGAGCGGCCGACCGCCCAGTCGAGCCTCGAGTCGCAGCGACGAGGCGTGAAATCGAGCCAGACAGGCCACGGCCGACCTCATGGCGGCGAGCCCGAACATGCGCGGCTGATTTGCGTAGCCCCGCAGTCGCAGGTCCTCGAACACGAGCACGTCGGGCTTAGCCAGGTAGCAGGTCGGGCACCAGCTTCTCGTCGTTGCTTCCTCGCCCGCATCGTCGTCGTCGTCGTCGTCGTCTTGGGCGACCAGCGCCACGTAGTTGCGGAAAAAGTCGCTCTCCTTGCGGAAGCAGCCCTTCTCCTCGATGTAGGCCGCCTGGCTGGGTAGATCGCGCGGCACCGTCTTCACGAACAGGCTCAGCTTCTCGTTGACCTCGGCTCGTTCGCTTCGGACTTTGGCCACGATCACGAGGCGCAGATGCTGGCCCAGAAAGCCGATCTTCTCCTCGGAGTAGGGCCTGAGGTAGTACTCGACGAGGCGGGCGTCCTCGCCCAGGCAGCGCCTGGCCAGCCAGGCGGCCTCGTCGCGCGTCACCACGTCCCGGAAAGCGATGCTCCGAGGATGATGGCTGGCAGCCCGTGGCGGCTTTGCTGGAGGCGTCGTCGGCTGGAGCTGATCTATCGGATCGTGGACCGGAGTCACGGTGATCGGTGTTCTGTTGCTGCTGCTGCTCGTGGCTGTCGACATGTTCGTTCGTATACGAGATCGTTTCGCGCGTCGTCGGCGCGCTTATAAATCGTCGCCGTTATCTGTAAGCGTCTGCAATTGTAAATCACGAGGATTTGTATTTATGTATAGTAAAATCGAGAGATACAAGAGGAGAGAAGATGTAGGAAATGAAAGAGGTTAATTCTTCGGTAAAGGCAGACGTAAGAATAGACGAGGAAGTGTGTTTGCCCGCGGATACGATAGAGAAATTTTTACGCGCTTTGGCGATTAACATATACTGCAACGTCGTCGGGACTTATCTTGTCGATCGCAATGTTTGCCTCCTCCTTATTTTTTGTAAGTAGATCTCTCAGATATAAAACGAGAGCAGCGTATTCTATATTGGATGTGGATCAGTCGTTGACTCTTACAATTGATTCGTATCCCTTGTGCAAATATTTGAAAATAGATAAATGTCAATATAATTGGAGTTAATTCGAATCCACGCGTTCTAGTCTATACTTATACTTATCGAATAAATAAAACATCAAACTACGAGTTATCGTGTTCCGAATTTTGTTTTATTACATAATTAATTGCCTTAAAACTACTTGACATCGATATATCGTAAAAAAAAAACAACAAAAGTATAACAATTATACGCTTATTTAATACACAACGTGGTATTATACAAAAAAGCTCCCTCTCTCTCTCTCTCTCTCTCTCTCTGTCTGTATCTACAAATCTAAAATCTCGGTATCACAATCGTTTACAATGAAGAGAAAGAAGAAAAAAAACCGGGGTAAATAAAGAAAAGGCCATTTTTTGAGCTTCATTTATCGGCTATACTGTTCAGCAGCTCCTTCAGCGAGTCCTCGTTGATGGTCTGAAGGGTCGACAAACTGCTGCTGCTGCCACCGACTCTGCTCGCAGTCTCGGTCGCGTTATCGTCGACGTTCATCATCGACACCTCGGCAGCCGTCGTCGACGTCGTCGTCGTCGATGTGTCACCATTATTGTCCCGTTGCTGCTGCTGGTGCTCCACCACAGCCACGGCATTGGGATGATCGGCCAAGGGCGCGAAGTAGTCGCGCGCAGCAGTCGTCGCTGCTCTTGTTGTGGCGATGGTGGTGACCTCGGCGAGGCTCAGCGATCTCATCATCTCGCTCGAGGGCGAGGACTGCACCGCCGCCTGCGACGCCGCCGTCAGGGACCACACGCCGCTACGGTAATCCTCGCTGACCTTGTCCAGCTCCTTCATGAGGCTGTCGTCGGTGCTGGGCGAGTCCAGCATCTTTTTGCCGGGCCAGACTGTTGTCGTCGTCTGTTTGTCGTTTATCACAGCCAGTATGGTTATCTCGTTTTCCTTGGGCTCGTCCCTGCTCTTGCTGCTAGTGGTGGTGGTGGCCCAGCACAGATTGGCGAAATCGTCGGAGCGGCTGCTGCCACCGCCGTCCACGAGCATCATCGAGCGATTGTTTGCTGCTGGTGCAACGTCGAGCTGCCGTCCTCGTCCTCGTTTTCGATCTCGGCTCGAGCTTTCGTTTCAACGCCTGCTCCTTGCCGCTGCTGGCTAAAAGCAAGAAATTGCTGCCACTGCTGCTGTTGCTGTTGTTGTTGTTGGGATTGACGTCCGGATAGACGGTCGCGTTGTCGCCTTCCGATTGAAACGTTGCCGTCGCAGCAGCTTGAGCCGAAGAATCAGTATTGCTGCCACTGGCGTGGCTGTGCTGTTGCTCGAAGGTACGCACTTGTGCGTGCGTTGACTGACCTGTTGAATAAAAAAAATGAAGTCAACTATTTTTCGTTTCATTTTTCTTCGTTGTATATGTACCTTGTATCTGAACTTTTTGCCGCAAATCGTGCACTCGTAAGGCATGACACCTGTGTGTATCCTCCTGTGCACCAAGTACGAGACCCTCTGCCTGAAGCATTTACCTATAATGCAGATCTTCAATAATTAATCCATCTTATCTACCGATCGACATACACACACTGAGAAAATTGTTGTTAGAAAAATAATTAAAATCAAAAAATTCTGTACAAATCGAAAATACTATCTCGAAAAAATGAAAACAAATTGTACCATGAAAAAACTTATACTGTGTAGTATTATTTCTAGTAATTTTACAAATAATTTTATCATGGGACATGTAAAATTTGTTACAACATGGTACTTTTTCATGTAACACTTTTCTCATCGAACGCGTCAACTCACAATTGTATTATATACAAGAAACATCGGTGTCGTGTGACAAGAATCGGCAGTTTCTTTTGTTTTCCGAAATATAGTTTTCTTGCCGTAATACGAAGTGTGATTTCTTGTGAAAAGCCGCCTATTTTTGTCTCGTGACACCGACTTTTCTTCGGTCAATGGTGTAATATACGCACCGCAGGACTCGCACTCGAACGGCTTCTCGCCCGTGTGTATCCTCTCGTGATTGTGCAGGGTCGACAGCTCCTTGAAGGCTCGGCCGCAGGTCTTGCACTCGTGCGGCTTCTCGTCCTTGTGATAGAGCTTGTGCTTGTGATAGGACTGCTGGAACGTGAAGGTCTTGTCGCAGAGGCCGCACTTGTACGGCATCTCGCCCGAGTGCAGCCGCTTGTGCTTCTTGAGAAAGTACTTGGTGGTGAAGAGCTTGCAGCACACGTCGCACTCCCACTGCTTGCTGTCGTGCGTCTGGATGTGCTGGATGATGTTTTGCTCCTGTGTGGAATATAGTTTGGATATCGATTTGGTGGTGAAGAATCTTTTGTTTTGCTACTTTATACCTTGGTGAAAACTTTGCCGCAGTTCGGGCACTCGAAGCCTTTGTCGGTTTTCTTGTATATGCAGCCCTCCGACTCCTTCATCTCGTGTCTGTCTGTAATTTATTTACGGCCCCGCCGAGCGAGAGACAAATAATTAGAAAGAAAAACGACGTCAATATATTCGACTGAAGAAAAAAAACTCTAGTTCTCAGCTTTATTTAAACATCGGGGGATTTAAAATGTCATTCATAGCTACTATAATACGATAATAAATAAAAAGCATTGTAATATTATAATACACTTCCTAAATTGGGCTGGTGGTGATGGTGGTTGCGAAGTGCGTGACGATTCGGGGATAATAAAATAGTAATTAAACATACATTATATTATTGTTGATAATAATATTGTTTTATACACAGAATATCTGATTCGTTGTAGTTCGTTCAGATTTTCAGAGTTCGTGTGACGTTGTTGTTGTTTATTTTTTTTTCCAGACTGCACCAACGGGTGTTCAAAGCTTTGACTATTTGGCTGTGCTTTTTTGTTTATCTACAAGTGGAGCTACGAGTATTAATTCATAGGGGGAATAAAGCTGTGACATTATTAATTGTCCGTAAATTATAAAAAAAAATATATTGCCTACGGGTTGTACATTATACGTAGCGATCTACTCGTGTCGTCGACACGTCATGCACAAAAATCCAAAAAAAGGAAAAAAAATCAAAGCCACAATTTCATGGTATCGGAATAGCTTTGATCGATTCTACGGTTCAAAAAATCCCAAAAAAATACGATCTAAAAGACACAAAAAAAGTATCAAAAACGTCTGTCTATCGATATATAATCAAGTCTGTCTCATTGTTTGTTTGTTTATTTTTTTTCTAATGTAATTCTGATTGATGCGGATCTGTGGAAAAACACACGTACAACTACGCCTTTCGAACTTTGTAAAAATCCAAGTCACGGGCGACTTGTGGGCAATTATCGGCTCGGTGGGCGAGGCGACCCTCAGCACCGTGGCCACTCGCTCCTCGTCGCTCACGACTAGCAGTCCTGCAAACGGAGACAATCTCATCGTTTTCCAATAATGTGCGTGTGAGTGCACACACGTATATACATACATCGCGTCGTGGACATCAATGGATTAAAATGTATATAAGATTCAAGTGGTTTTACATTCAGGTAAAATATGTACCTGGATTGACGGGCCGATTGACGCCCGGATGGGCGACCTTCATGTGGACCATGAGGCTGCCCTTGATGGTGAACACCTTGCTGCACAGGTGGCAGGGAAGTTCTTCATGTGCAGCTGCTCGGGCCCGAGTCGGGCCTGGCCTCGGCACCCGATGGGCGATCTGCTTGTGCAGCAGCAGGATCTTGAGGTCGGGAAAGCCGAAGCCGCAGATGTCGCAGCGCTCGGGTCGCTCGTCCTTGGCCAGCAGTCGCTGCGAGGTGATGATCGGTTTCGCTGCTGACGCCGCCGCTACTTCTACCACCTGATCGTTATCGTCGTCGATGCGATGATGATCGTCGTCGTTGTCGATGTTGCCGTCGCTCGTCATCGGCTCGTAATTGCTGACGGGAAAGGGGGACGCGGTGATCTGGGCGTTTTTCACGAGCTCGGCGAGCATGTCGGTCCGCGACTCAATTTGCTGCTGCTGTTCGTTCGAGTTCTTCGACCAGTCGGTCTGCGAGACATAAGAAAAAAAATTCGGTAAATTTATGGTCGATCATCGAAGAAACAGTCGCAACCCACCTGCGTGTAAGACTCCTTGCCGATTTTATCGTTTGCAAAATCGGCACCGGCCATCGAGTTGACGGGCAGCAAATTGGCCGAATAGATCTTCTGCGATTGTTGCGAACCAGCACCTCCGCCGATGTTCTGTAGAACGACCGTCTGATTGTTGTTGCCGATCAGATGGTGCTGGTCCTGCTGCTTGTTGCCATTGGAGCTGGCGTCCTTCATGACCGTGCGGAAGTTTTCGATCTCCTCGATCGGTATGAAGATGCTCGCCCCGTCGTTGCCGTTCAACAATTTGCCACCGTTGTCCGCCGAGCAGACATTGCCCGCTGCAGTAGCGGAGTTACCCTCGATCCAGATCGTGTTGCCGCTCGGCCCTCTCGTGGCCTGCTGTAGCTCGACGATTTTCGGCTCGACGCAGTGTCCATTGGATCCTCGATGATCGTTACCGTTGTGATTATTTGATGATGATGATTATTATTTGTTGTTATTGCTGTTGGCACTGCTGTAAATCGTGTGGCCGAACAGGTGTATGGTGAGCTTGTCGATGCCCATCAGTATCTCGTTGCAGACGGGACAGGCGAGGGCCCGAGTGGCGACGCTCACCAGTCCGGCGCGCAGCGAGTCCAGCGTGTTGAAGCCCGGCTGCGAGCACAGCGGGCAGGCCAGCAGTCGGGCGCACATCTTCACCGAGTTGTCGTGCACCTGCACCAATTGCTGCTGTGATGATGATGATGATGGTGCTGATTTTGTTGATTGTGGTCGATTATGGTGATGGTCTCGATCGCCGCCATAATATCCCGAGCATAATAATGTATTCGGGGAGTTTTTGTTCGGTTTCAATAACGATTCACGAGATGTGTATCACGAGAAATTATGCACAACGTGTCTGAGCTTCGTGCTTTCTGCGACGTATATCGAATACATCGTTTTCGAGCCTTCTTTATTTAACAACAATTTATGTAGTCAAAAGATTTTTTCAAATGAAAATAACACGCACATACACGAAGAGAGCTTTTTTTTCTTTGTTTATCCACGATACGTGTAAATATCGTCGTCGCGTGTATATTATATACTCGCGCACAACGCAGCGCGAGATAGAAACTGCTCGTGCACGATCTCGCGACTCGACGACTATCCTATATTCTCTCTCGGCGACGGCCTCACTTTCGACGAGTCGCGGGTCTAAATTTAGAGGGCGGCGACGACGGCGGCAAGCCAAAACTATAACGCGTCGTCGGTACATGTATATAAGCGCGTACTACATATGAACAATATATGTAGGTATGCGCGAGCTTTAATTCGAGACGTCGACCCCCCGAAGGCGCATAGAGCCGATGTTGCCCTTTTTGTTTTGAAAAACGACATGCTTATAATGTGATTAGACACACGCTGCAAGTGTGTCTGTGCAGGTATACGCGCGCAATTGCGTAATGAGTTCCGTTATGGAGAGCTTACGCATGATTATAGCCGTCCGATGACGTCGATTCTCTGCTGCTGAGCTGGCTAAATATAGAACTATTGTCAAAATTCACTGAGCAATGAATTTTTTCGTTTCAATTGTGAGCAATGTACAATCGGATACTAGAAGAAAGCAAACGGAAGAGATTTGATCTCGACTGAGTGGATATTTTACAAATCTTAAAATTTATTAACAATATAAAATTAGTATAAAAATACAGTTTGTCCAGTTCGCATTTTTCGATTCAAAAGGGACATTTATAAGGAATTCCATCTTTACAGCAGTACTCGCGTCCAGCGGATAGATTTGTATTTATCCAATCGTCCTGACAGTTCTTGATGAATAAATAGGCCTGTGGAAAAAGTAAATGTTGAAAGACTCGACAGAAATTTCAATATGATTCTTGATAAATATATACGATTTTTACCCGCTCTTTATGACAGTCTCTGTCTATGGATCCACACAGAATATTAGGACTGTTTGGCAAATGTTTCACTATCTGAAATGAAGGAAAAAAAAATTTGTTCTCAAACTGAATTTTGAAAAACAAAAGTTATCAACTTGAAAATTACTAACCACATCTAGACATTTGTTGGTACACATTTTATTTCCAATACTTGAACACGGAAACGTCTCTGCTTGTTCATATTGTAAAGCTGGATGTTCGCTTGGTGGTACCTTACTTCCTCTTTTAAATGATCCACTTAAAAATACTCCACATGTGCAAGCAATAACCGGTGCCTCTGTTGTAGTTATAGGACTAGTAGGAATTTCAGTTGTTGGATCAGTTGTTTGATCTTGATCCTGATCTTGGGTAATCGAAGCTACCGTTATAGCATTATCTTCACTTGCATAAACACGCGTTGCAAGAAGAAAAATCAACAGCAGAGGGTACATCTTTACCTAAGACTAATGAATTAGTATAAATGAAAGACTGAATTACACTTGATAAAATATATTTTAATCAATTAACACTTACAGTACACTCTGTCTCGAGTAAAATTCATGAATGATAAATGATTTGATGCTTATGTATGTCTTTCTTGACATCTGTTTGTATAATAAATGATGAAACCGACATGCGCTGAAATAAGACTGCTGCATGTGCAAATGTTTCAAGTCTTACGTAAGGCTCTATTGACAAGTATTGTAAGACCTACTTTTGATACTTTAGTATATTTACACTTTGGCAATTGATTTACATTCAATCTTACAGAAAAGTTTTAAATAAATGATACTAGAGCATCAATTTATTTTGTAAAAGTAATTTTTTGAGTTCTAGTCGAATCTGTCACTAATTTAGCTTCTCCTTCCATAACGATTCTTTCAGAATTCGCCATACATGTATACTTGCACTTTACTATTTTCCTCACAGAAGTTATTTCTACAGAAATTTCAACTGTATCTCCAACATAACAAGGTTTTGGATACCTCAATATTTGTTCAACAACTACTGTACCAGGTCCAGGTAATTTCGTTCCAAGAATACCTGATAATAATCCATTTAAAAATGCACCATGAACTATATTTTTAGTTGAGTTAATATGAATGGGATTGTAATCATTAGTCAATTTTGCAAATCCCAACACATCATCTTCTGTAACTGTTCTCTGGATAGAAACTTTATCTCCAATTTTGAGATTTTCTAAATTTGCTGCAGCAGAGCCAGAGGATATTTTAGTACAATACTTCTTTGCAGAAGTAAACATAGTGCGGAACATTTTTGTTTTTTTCGTGTTTAGTAAAGGAACAGACATATTTTGAACAAATTGCTTATGCATCACAATCTTCTCCTAGGATGTGTAGATAGTCTTACTATTGGTTGGACTTCAGTTTCATCAAGATCGTTTACAACAATTCTACTAGGTTTCTTTACAATTTTAAAATTATTCATGCATTTACTTTCATCAGTTTTTAAGTTTGAATCATCTGGTGCATTCGATTCTGCAGTTGCAATGTCAGACTCAGATACTTCTGGTACTTTTTTTCCACAAAAATCTCGCAAAAATACCTCTGCTAAATTTCTTATGCGCACTTCCTTATGTTTAGATAATTCTTCAACTTTTTCAGTTATTGATGCAGTAACAATGAGCTCTTTTGATTCTCTTGTTATTAAGTACATCAAAGTTGTGAGAGCTGATAAAATAAGCTCTTCAGATTTCCATAAGAGTGCAGCTATCTTTTCATATCCTTTTGTCCTTATGATGTACTCTCTACTCAGAGGATCTGAAAAGATAAATAATAGTTTTAGACATGATCACGGGAGCAAAATCAAGTAACAAAATAACATTAAAAAAAATTATATTTACGTAAGCATATGTTGCAGATGCCGCCTGCAGCAAAAATTACAAGTTCTTTTTTTTTTCATCCAGAGCTTCGAAAAACAAGTCGAGAATCTGCAATCTCCAAAGATATTCGTAATTTATCGGGTCGTAACAGAAATTCGCCAAGTTAGCCAAAACTTGCTTTTTAGCATCTGCAAAGTAGAACATAATAAAAAAAATAAATAAACATAATCAGGTCTAATGGATGAGATAAAAGTACGAGTTCGCAAACCCTTACCCAGTGACTTGGTTGTTTTGTATTCTTGTTTCAGCTGCTCGAGAAATTCAGGCCGTCCCACCCCGTGTTTACCTGTCTTCTTTATCAGATGCGCTTTCGTTGAAAACATCGCATTTTCATTCGCCAAGTTTGTGCTCCCCGACTCGACTTCGATATATTATATTCGCGTTATTTACACGTCAATTGCGCAAAATTTTCTTCGACGGGTGCCCGCTCTACGCGCGTGGTGGTCACGGTCGTTCGTCAAAATCGAATTATATTACGAAGTTGTATAGCAGACGGTGTGTCAAGTCAATGTGCATATAACCGTCCCCGTGCAGTCACACAACGTTCGAAATCAATACTTTTTAACGCCGATAAATAGGGTCGAACGCGAGCAACGGATAACACGCGGGGCCGAGTTTATCGGACGAGAGAGAGATTACCTTTCGCGAAACTTCACCACGAGATTATTGATTTATGTGTATTTTTTAACGGGCGTTATCAGCGGTTGCGGAAACAATTTCTCAGCTGTGCTGCGCTGCGTTATCCGATGCGTCCAATATTATGAAAACATTTCGAGACACCAACACAACACAACGCACGAGGTGGAGAGACGACGATGTCGGTGTTCGGTGCTGCCGCTCGCGGTGGGCTCGAGCACGAGACGCAGTTTTTACCGACGCAGTCGTTGCAATCGTACATATGAATTTCGAGAACTCTCAATCGCGAAAATTGAATTGCTTCTATCGTTGGGTGCCGTGAAGTTCATTCGCTTACTCTGTTTCCTTTTTTGATCTTTATCGTTGACAATGGTAAGAATTGCAATCGAAGGCAGAGAGTCGTGTGATCGAACGAATTTGTAACGTTCTTTTTTTTCGAACGTTTCAAATGTATTTCGACGATGCAACTTGCTAGCAGAATTTCCCAGTACTCTCGGAAGTCTCCAACGCTCGACACAACTCGGAATCTCTGCAGCGATGATTTGATACTCAGTGATATGTTTCAACTATCGAATTATTCGGAATTTTGATCAATTTTTTACTCGAGTGAGAATAGAAATAATGATGGAAGTGGACGATGATAAAATTACGGAACAAATAACCGGTGAGTCAATAAGAAGTTCCGATATGAACGCGAATTTTTTCATGTTGTCCACACCGCTTCGACTTTGACATAATTTTGACATTTTTTTCAACTCAGTCTACGAGAATAAAATCAAAGAGGTGAAGGACAAGATTCGCGATGAGCTTCAAACCAGACGCGACTTGAAGAATAAAATCAGCGAGGCCAAAAAGAACGAAGCCACTCAGGTGATGATTCTAGAGAGGTATGCGTCCAAAAAAAGAGACGAATTTTTTTTCTCGGTTTTTCGCGCGACAATTTTTTTTGCTTTTTTTCTGAATTGTGTGTATTTTTAATTATGATGCAGGCTCGACGAGTACGAGAGCATCGTCAGCCGAGAGCTCGAACTGGCCGAGAGAAAGGAGGACAGCGAGTCCATGATAACATTGGCTATGATAAAACAGTACGACGACATGCTGCAGGAACACTCGAAAGTTTGGGCGAAATACGAGGTGTTTTTTCTATTTATTCATTATTTGCGTTTGATTATTGGTCAAAATTGTATGTTTTTTTTTCTATTGCTCCAATGATCGCTCAGGAAGAGTACGAAGCCATTCCGCTGGCCATAGAACGACGCAAAGCAGAATCGAGACTGCTGCGAGTAACGATTCAGGTAAAATTGGCGAATTATCGCATAAACGAGGCTCAACGGTCGATGAGGCTGAAAAAGCAAATCGCCAAGAAACGGGAACAGCTGAAAATCATCGAATTTGCCCGATTGTATCTCGAGCACGACAAGCGAGAGAAAAATTGCCATCAGCTCATCGGTAGGATCAAAGCGATGAAGTCGAAAGCGCAAGAACTGCGCCACAAGGTTCAAAATGCCGAAAAACAAAACTACCGTTTGGAAAGATTCAACGCGAGGAGTAAAACTCAACAGATGCCGAAGGTCGATTTGTCGCACTTTTTGATCAACAAAAAATTAAGTCAAGATAATGCTGGTAAGATCATCGATCGGGAGAAGTACTCTCGAAAACATATTTATGAAAATTATTGTATTCTCAGATACTGCTTCCGTTTATTCCATGGCATTGGAACAAGAGTACCTGGATTCGGATGATCGTTCGAAAAAGAAATCCGAGCCTATTCCGCCAAACATTGAATCTTTGCGAATAAATATTGGTATAATTTCGTAATTTAGCAAAATCGATATTTTGAGGTAGTAATTTTATTAATGCGATATTTTAGATGAGGATGACAATATCGACATGGATATCGATACAACTGAGTTTGAAGGCTTGAACAAACAATATCCGCAATCGAACAAGCCGAACGAATCTCAAAAAACAAATAATAGCGACAAATATAAAAAACAAGGTCGAAGTGTGAATCGCAACGATACTGCTCCCAGTAAAATGCCTAGTGAAGTAGACCGTGCATCTCAACCGAAAGAATCGAACGATAGGCGAAACAATGAAAGGTCCAACAATGAATCGCAAAAAGTAATGAATTCTAATAAACTCAAGGTATATGATTGTTCAAAAAGTATTTACTGGCATACGTAAAAAAAACCCAATTCGAAATTTTATTCGAATATGATTTCAGAAAAAATTTGTTGAAGAACATAAGCAGTCTGAAAATGTATCTCCAAATGCTCGAAAAACCCCATATAAACGAGGTATACAATGCATTCAAAGAAATTTCTCAACTTTCACTAATGAAATTAAAAATTTATTTAGATAATCAGCAAGCTCCCTCCACCACCATGAAAGATGCCACAGGCAAAGATTATCAGCAACGTCCGGTACCGACACCCGCGAAAATGCAATGTTTCACTCGCGATAATTCGGCCAACATTCAAAGTCATCCTGTCCAAGATGCTCAACTGGAAAAACCACGTCGCTCATCACAGGAACAACCACGACGCTCTTCACAGGAACATCCACGACGCTCATCACAGGAACAACAATTTCAAAGTCAGCAGTCGCTGTCGTCGTCGCAAGAGATGCAGCGACACTCATCGCAAGAAATGCAGCACAGCAATTCATCTCAAGAATTAATGATGCAACAACATCAGCAGCATCAGCAATATCAACCAGACAATCAGAATGTCTTTGATCCTCGAGATTTGTCCAATCTTCCTCAATCCAATGCACCTCGCATAAATCTGTACAAAACGTCAACTTTGTCGTAAAGACTCCAAAAAATCACTACAACGTACGCATTACATATATTTTGATAATTCGAGCTATTTATTTCAGAATTTTCATAAACCTCTAATATAATACAGCTCGCTCAACAAGAGATACCAGTAAATTCTCAACACATGCAACAGCAACAACAACAACACAATCAGCATCAACAACAGCTGCAGCAGCAGCAACGACGTCAAGAGACACCGATGATGTCCAGCATGCACGAAAGCTCGCGGAACAACGGCTCGGCAATGCCCAGCATGCAAGAGAGCAGTCGTAACATTGACTCGACAGCGTCAAATTATCCCATTCAGATGCCACAGAACCTGAATGTGACGCCCGTGTCCGACATGAATGTCGATCCAGCAGGAATGATGTCGACGAGTATGCTTTCCAGCGAAATGAACATTTCGGTCGATAATATATCAGCAATCCTTGGCAGTGAAATTACAGAACCTGGTGGTAGTGCTGAATTAGCGCGTCGACTTTACGAGGGTACATATTTATATATTCGATTATTATTGATTTCGAAGTACAGATGTTCAAAAAAATATTTTCCGTGCAGACTCCGATATGGCATCCGAAGACGGTGATTTTGACTACGAAAAAATGTTGAACAAATTCTGCTCGCCTGTAGCAGCTTCAAAGAACCGATCCCAAGAGCAAAATACAACTGAATCGTTGCCAATTAATACTCAAATTCGTCCTGATCCAAGCATAATGAACCAAAGTCGAATTCACAAGAGCCCCCAGGTAAACATTATTTTTGACTTTATAGTTTTTGAACATTCAAATTGAAAAAGTCGAATGTGCTTTTTTCAGGGGGTTTTATGTTTGGCGCATTTGCTAAAAAGTCCACTACGATGAATCGATTTTTCTAAATAATTTCTTTAATGTGTGGATTTTCTATACTTATTAAATTTTTGATTTATTTATTCGCTTCACTCGTTCAATCAATTAAAAAATCATACAGAATTTATTTTTATTCATCGGGTAATTATGATAGTCGCTTGTGCTGAGAAAAAATAAACACAGTATAAAGTATTTGATTTGAATAAAGTAATATTTTTTTTATAGAAAACATAATAATAACCATTTTAATACCTACATCATGCGATTTCTTCTCTTTAAAACTATTTAAAAATTTCATGTCATATTTCTTCGAGCGTATTATCAGACGATGTTGGCCCATTTGCATAACTTTTTCATTTTTAATCGTTTGATATAAAATTTAAGTACCATGAATGCAAATTAAACTTAACTACAAGGTACGTACCATTGAATAATATTTTTGAAAAAATGAAAACCAAGTCATTAATAGTATTTTTTCAGATAGTTTTAGATGTTTCAATTGTAAGAAATTTGAAAAAAATTTGACTTATCATCTCACAGCTTCGACTTTATGTGTTGCATTTTGCGACATTCCAATGGGGCGCACCACCTACTTTCAAGTTTACTGCCGAGATCGCGGCTATTATCTGTATACACAAGACGCATGCGGGCTTATTAAAAATATACTAGGTAATCGCCGAGTCCGAGTCGTTGTGTCGCATTGCATGCAACTTGCCATACATGCACACAAATATATGAACGTATTCGTCTTTATATTTTTACCCACGCGTGGCGCAAGTTGCAGGCAGGGCTCATCATCATCATCATCATCGTTGTCTTCGTCGTCGTCAGTCGTCCTCTCATCAAGCCTTCCCCCTTACGAGTATATAAAGAGCGCCTAATCGTCCGCGAAGCTTCTCAGTTCGACGAAGACTTGCGGCTTAATCGTCGAGCTTTTCTTACGCTGGGGACGAGTGAAATTTCGGTGCGATTATTTTTCTGAATGCATCGTTAAGGTAAAATAATTCGTTTCGGCCAGTTGTTATGATTGTGTGAAAACTTAAGTGGCTGAAACTTTTTGGATTCTCATAGCTCAAAGAATGATATGACGAGATACGGCAGTCCGATTTGTGGGAAAGTCATGTCCTGAGATCAGCAGGCAAAATCAGAAAGTAAGTTACTTTTTATTAAATCAGGATAATTTTAGACTTTTTTGATAAAACTTGCAAAAATATGATGACTTTTCATTCATCTTTGTGAAAAAAAGAAGAACAAACAACTGTTCGCAGTTAAAATTAATAAAGTCTACTTATTATTCAACATTCCTAACTCGGCCGATCTTGTCACCTTATTAATTCGTCTCAATTGCAGAAGCTCACAAAAATGCCACAAACGTGTATAACAATTAACGCGGCCGTAGACGCCTTTTTTCAATTCGTTCGACACGTCTCGCTGGGCAATTAACAATGACACTGCACCCCAGTTTCGCGCGCGATCGTTTGGCCAAAGAAAATTGAAAATTTTTCCATTCATAAATCTGCCATCGCAAGGACACCGCGCACGCATAGACCGTATTTAAGAATCGTGATATTTTCCGGTTCATAAACGTGGCTTTTAACACCCACCCATGCGCTGCACTCGGTGGCATTGCGAATCGAGACGTCGCACGCTGCACAAGATTCGACCGAGTCGCTAATAACGATAACAATAAAAAATAATTCGTGTATGCGTGCACGCGCGCGCGTGTTTACAGGCTCTCTCCACGCAGCTGCTGCGGCCCACCACAGGAAATACACACTTGGTTGGACATATATTATAAGTAGGCGCATACCATAAGACCAATTCGAAAGCTAACGAGCCTCGACGTCCGAGAAAAAGAAGATAAAGAGAGAGAGACAGCCAGACAGATATAAGAGAAATGACAGCAGTAAACCCGAGGACGATGATGATAATGACGGCGATGACGCGAAGAAGAAGAGGACAGTCGTCGTCGTTAGGTCGTCTCGCCCTTTTACTATGCCTCGTGCTGATCGCGACCACGTCGGTGGGCAGGGCCGAGGTGCAATTCGACGCGCCACCTCACATCGTCGTCTTCATGGCCGACGACTTGGTAAGACGACGACGCGCATCATCTCACAGATCGGCCGAACGCTCGCGACCGCTCCTTTTATTATTCAATTCAATCTATGGACAATTTATTACGTGTGCGCGCGGGTGGGTGCATGTACCACATACTTGAATGCATCAACGATTAGATAAACGGTCGTTAACTTATTGAAATGTTTTGGGCCGCGCCGCTTCCGAATTTTTTTGTCAACCTCGTTTCGATCCGATCGACCATGCAAGCGACAATTATGATTTGTGTATAGTTTCAAGTTCATTATGCGTTAAACGCGCACAAGCGCATCGAGTTAAATAATATGTACGAAAGCGCGAAAAAAAGAAAAAGGGAAAAAAGTAACGTGAGTAATGCGATGACGCGCCAGGAGGATCTGTCATTTCCGCACATTACTGCGTGCGTGCGTGCGCCGGGGCCGCCGCCGCGGAATAGGACAATTTTTATCCTCCTCTCTTTCGCTTTACTTTCTTTCTGCGTCGACTCTTCGCGATACTAATTCAATGTTCTCTCTGCGCGTATACATATACATGCAGCAGCGTAGATCGCAAAGAGCGTCTGGGGCGAGCGCGGATCAAATTAACGCAGTCATTAGTTGAGGCAATTACGACGGCTCGAGCGTCGTCGCACGTCGTCTCGGTGTATAATATACATATACAATGTATATACCATAATACCGAAGAAAACACGCCTACGCGACTTTTTAGTTTTCTCTCTCTTTTCATTTACGCGATCGCGATACATCTCTGACTCAGTTGCGCGCGTTCGTTGAATTTTTCGACGTATGACATACTGTATAAATGCCTCGTTTTTTATCGTATTATAAATCGTGCCATGTTATTTGTAATGGGATGGAACGACGTGGGCTTTCACGGGTCCACTCAGATACCGACACCTAATATCGACGCGCTCGCCTACAACGGCATCATCCTGAACAGCATTACGTGCAGCCGTCTTGCACGCCGACGAGGGCGCCTTCCTCACCGGCAAACACACACACACACACACACACACACAACACACACACACACACACACACACGATGCACAAATTTAAATCGTGCACAGGAATGCAGGGTGGCAGCATACTCGGTGGCGAGCCGCGCGGAATACCCCTGAACGTGCGAATCCTGCCGGAATATCTTCAAGGATTGGGCTACGACACCAAGCTCATCGGCAAGTGGCACGTGGGCTATCACACTCCCCAGCACACACCGAATCGCCGTGGCTTCGATTACTTCCTCGGCTTTTACAACAGCTACGTCGGCTATTACGATTATCGATACTCACAGGCGGTAAGTGGCATCAACGCCATACGTTATCGATGAAGTCGCGCGTATTATAATTTAATTTTTTAATTTTATTTTCACATAAAAGAACATGTCGGGCTTCGACATGCACATGAACGATCATCCGGCCTACGGCACCGAGGGCTCGTACGCCACGGACCTGTTCACCGACACGGCCTTGGACGTGATAACCCGACACGATCCGATGAGGCCGCTCTACATGCAGATATCGCACCTGGCGCCGCACGCCCCGCTCGACGTGCCCTACGAGAACGTCTTCGACGAGGAATTCCGACACATTAGCGAGCCCAATCGTCGAGCTTACGCGAGTTGGTTTTTTGATTGTTTTTTTCCGAAAGCTCCATTTTTCGAAACTTTTCATTTCTTGTTTACCCGCCATGAATAGAAATGGTATCGAAACTGGACGAATCGCTGGGTCGAATCGTATCGTCGCTGGGCGATCGCGGCATGCTGAGCAATTCGATAATCTTATTCCTGACCGATAACGGCGGCGCACCGATCGGTAAATTCCGCAACTGGGGCTCCAATTGGCCTCTCAGAGGAGTGAGTATCATAGCGTACGCACAATTTTATAAATCATTACATTCACCGATGCAATACAATGTGCGCCCTTTTCCCCCGCGTTCCAATTGCAGACCAAGTACACCCTGTACGAGGGCGGAGTGCGAGGCGTCGCTGCGATCTGGTCGCCGCGACTGCTCAGCAAAGGCCGCGTCTCGGACCAGCTGATCCACGTGACCGACTGGCTGCCGACCCTGTACTCGGCCGCTGGCGGCGATTTGCGCGATCTTGGGCCCATCGACGGCGTCAATCAGTGGGACGTGCTGAGCATCGGCACCGGCAACGTGCGTGACAAGATCCTCCTCAATATCGACGAAGTGACCAAGACTGAGGCGGCGATCTATCAGCGCTTCAAGCTGGTGCGCGGCTCGCTCTTCAAGGGCTACTACGACAGCGTCGAGGGCGAGACGGGCCGCGGACGCTACGCGCCTATCTACAACACGACCAAGATCAAGAACAGCGCCGTGTCCGACGCCATCAGGCAGCATCTGGGAGTGCCGGTGACCCAGGAGAGCGGCATGTGGCAGCTGCAGAGTCAGGCCACGGTTCTCTGCAGGCCCAACATGACCAACACGCACTACAACAATCGCTACAGTCTGGCCTCGTGCAACGAGACCGAGTGCCTGTTCGACCTCAGCGTCGATCCTTGCGAGACCAACAACATCGCCAAGAGTTATCCAAGGGTAAGTTAAATCGTTATTTTCTCGCTCTTCGAATGTGAGACGATGATTTTTTTCATAACGCGTCGTGCGTATCAGTGGATCAACGAGCTGGACCTGTACCTCGAGAAGTACGGCAACGTCATGGTGCGGCAACTGCGCCAGTCCGTGGACTACATGTCCGATCCACGACGCTGGAATTACACGTGGCAGCCCTGGCTGAGCGTCTACGACAGCGTGTACGCGTATCCGAACGCGGCGGCGGCCATCGGCACCTTCGCCGTGTGCGCCCACATGGGCCTGGTGCTACTCATCGTGTCGCTCAGGGCCTTCATTTGACTCCAGGATTATCGGCAGAACTGCAGGCAGCGTAAAAAAATGAAGAAACTCAACGCAGGCTGCGCGAGCGACAGCAAGGGAAAAACCACGAAGACCAAGGACGAGAGGATAGTCACCGTTGTCTTTAGCGTGAAATAATTAATTCATTGAGCAAATTTTAGGGAGTATTTTTTTTTAATATAATTGTTGTATTTGCTTAGAGTGAGACTTTGCGGGGGATTGGCTGTTCTTATCTCCAATTATATTAACGTCGAGTAATAGGTAGTTAAAGTTTACTTTTACGATGTAATTTTATTGTTGCGCGATTGAAGAAATTACAATTTCAGTACTTTAAGAACGTATAATGATAAATAGAGTATTTAGGATGACATTTCCGTCCAATTATGAAGTGAATAATCGAGTGGCAAGCTCGCACACAAGAGAGTGCCAATTTTTTGCAAGTTCACACTGAAAATACGTAAATACAGACTGCTATACATATCGCAAACTAACAAACTTTTTTACAAATGAAAATCTTAAACCAGTACAGTAGCTCATAAGACACGTCATTTTTTTACAATAACGAACCTTCACTTGCTATAGGTATTCATATGAATAGGACATAAATCATTTTTTACAGCGTTTATGCACATGGCAATGAAACTTCGAATCGTTGCCGTCGTCGTCGCCGTTGTTATTGTTTTGACCAAACGATCAACAACTCTAGCGCTCGTTACACACATACATATTACGCACCACGAAGATTACACACTGACTAACGATAACAACAATAAAATAGATTTATCCCGATTCTTCGTTGCTTATTATGTATGAATATGTATACACGACTTATGTACGTGAGTCTCTAAAACGACACTTGTCCTCAATCTTCATTGTCATTATTTTATACGTATATATGCATGTGTGCGTGTGTGCGTGCGTACCTATGTGTGTGTTGTATGCAATGGGTGTGTATTTGCTTATGTACTCACGCGCGCGCTGCCAAATCAATCATTTAAGCCATTGCGAATGGAATTTTAATAAGCCGCGGTTGCAGCTGCGTTTAGCCTTTATTACGTATATTTACGAACGACGTTTTGCATACATGTATGCGTACAGACAGGCAGCTCACTAAAAAGGGCCTACTCCATATATTACACGTAATATATAAATATGATCCCCCGATATGGCCGAACGACAGTCGCCTTTGTTACAAGATTATAATTGAATATTTTTAATAAATTATAACAATTACTAGTGTCGATTTATTTAAAATACAAACTGTACGCGTAAACTTGTAACGCGATTTATCGAGGCTTTGGATTGTGCACTGCGTGGACTTTCGATTTCTCGTTTTTTTACGTAATCTCTCATTGACGCTCGGTTGCATGAGATTTTATATTCAATACACACGAGTGTATACATGGCAAAGTAAATCTCGAGTGTCTCGTGCTTCGCAGAGCAGTTGCTGAGCAGTAACCGCAATCAACGCAGTTTTGTTACATACGGATAATTTCTTATCAAATATGTGCTTTGACTTCGAAGAGTCGACGAGTGCGATTAGTAATATTATTTTATTATTAGTGTTTACACACAAAAATTGAACGGGACATTTTTCGCGAATAGGAATAAAATTCTTACACTGGTGACGCGAATCTGCAATAAGTGAAATTCGATCGTTTGAAATATGTTTCGGAAAATTGCAATAATCTTGGGACTGTGTACTATTATCAACGGCGAGAGACCGCACATAATATTGATAGTGGCCGACGATGTCGTGAGTTGAGAACGAACTTTTGAAAAACATCGTCACGTAATTTTTTTTGTTTATTTACTTTGTTTCTTCAATTTGTTCTATATTGTGCGTTTGAAAGGGTTGGAACGACTTGAGCTTTCACGGATCCGATCAAATACCCACGCCGAACATCGACGCGCTGGCTTATAATGGCATTATTTTGAACAGGCATTATGCTCTGCCTATTTGCACGCCATCAAGAACGGCACTGATGACCGGTCGCTATCCCATAAGAGCAGGTAAATAATATATCTCTTTTTTGTTGTGAAACAATTTTCTCTTAAATTTCCAAGCCTAAACAGTGTTTAATTCGTCTGAATTTATTTACTCTCCCTACCTCTCATGCTACAGGCAAGTGGAAGTATTTATTATTTATAACATCTGAAAAAATTTGAAATTTCTTTAATTCACATTATATATTAGTATAATCGAAATTTAACGCACGAAAATTGTGAAACTCGAGGCCAATGAAAACAACTTTCTTTTTTGAATTTTCTTTTATTTTGAGTTCAATCATGTAAAGCGAATGAAAACGAACACGTCAGAATAAAAATATTTCTCGTGTACTTTATTTTTTCAACTCTGCGCTAATCAGAGGGGAAAAAGTTTAACAAACAGGTATAAAATAATGTTAACCATAGAAGTGATAATTTTAACGATTCCGATAGATTCCTTATAATATGTGACTAGTTCCTATATTATTTCTGAAATATTTTCTACGAAATAAATGCAATTAATAAAAAAAACCGTGACTAAAGATGCAATGTGCATTTCCTTGTTAATGATTCATTTCTTTTAATTTTCGCGGGAATTTGAAGCGCGCGCGCGCGTGCTGAGTGTAACGCCATCTGCAACTCAACTGATCGCAGCTAAGCAGACGACTCCACTCGATCAAGAACGAGGTTTTTACTGTGAGCACATGTGTGTACATCAGACTGAATCATTAACTGATTCAAATCATTGTTTAAATTATTTGACATAGTGCCAAGTTAACAAAAACACAACCATGGCGGAATTCGTGGAGCAGAATATGGAAAAGATGAGCTCCATCTTTGAAGAAATGAGAGCTAACTGTTTATTCTCAAAGAATGAAACAACGTAAGTAGGGTTAAAACAGTTCAATGAACTGCTGCCGCATTGTAATGTTTTTTAAAAGTTTATTCGTGATTATAAGTATTTATATATTGTTTAACTTTGTCCCAAATCAATTGGAACTATATTGCAATATATGTATTGAATTTTTTGACAAACAATATTTATGACCTCAAATTTTTAATTTTTTAATTCAGCAAGCTCATGAAAGATTGTAAGGAACATGAGTATCGTCTCCAAAAAAATGAAAAAAAACTAGTTGATTACTTGAATTACATTACTTTTTTTAAAAGTGTGTTAAAGTTGGCAATAATACGCAGAAAGGTAATTTTTATTGTGGGTTTACTAAATATAACAATGAAATTGTATAATAATTAATGGTAATAATTTAAATTTCAACAGAAAAGCAATGGACAGAAACGTGGAGTTGAATTTAAAGTAGCTAAAAAGATTTGCTTGTTGTACGATTTAGCTACTAAACGATTTGCAGCTGACACACAATTATGGCTCAATTACTTGCAATTTCTTAAAAAATTTAATAATAAAAACGTTCCGTGGATCCTAAAAAAAATGCTTGAGAAGCACCCAAATGTACCAGAGTGCTGGTATTTATCAGCTAAATGTGAATACGAAGACCAAAAGAATCCAAATGCAGCTAGACAATTCCTGTTTCAAGGAATAAAGCGACACCCTAAATCAGCTGAAATGTATAAGTTTCTTATAAGGTAAATATAATAATAATTCTAGTAATTTTGAGCCATATTTCAATTTTGTTATATTTTTTTCAGAATCGAACTAGATGAGGAAAATAGGAATCCACATAAACTGATGGCTATATAAAGAAGCTCTTGAAAAAGTCTGTGATGTTCAATTTTGTATTGATTTACTAAACATGTTAGAATCTCATGAGTCAGAAGATTACGAAGACTGTGAACAATTACAAAAAGTAATAAGAAGGTAGGAAAAATTGAAAGTTTCATTGCAATTTGTTATTTATTCCATTTATTAATTCATTGTATTACTATGCAGAGACTTGATAGAAAAATTCCAGCATGAGCCTGCTATGTGGGATTTAATGGCTCGAAGACAATTAAAAGGGTTACCGACATTCAGCGATGATGAGTCTAATGAGAAAGTAAATAAGACTGAAAAAGAGCGTATTGAAGATTGTTGCAAGGTTTATCAAGAAGGTGTAAAGAAAGTACCCAAAAAAGAAATGTGGTCCCTGTTTATCAGTTGTTTAATAGAAATTAATGATACTGATGGATTACCAAATTTCAAAAGCAAATTACTATCAAATGCATTAAATGAAGCAGGTCTGCTAGAAGAGAATACAGGTCTACTAGATGAGAAATACTATTTGTTATGGGTAATTATAAGAATTCATATAACTTGAATTAATGGCTAAAAGAACAAACATTTATTGGTATTTTTTTACAGATAAAAAAAATAATGATCTCAAACAAAAATGAAGACGATAAGACTCACCAAAAACTTAAGGTCATTTTCAAAAAAGCCACAGAAATATATCCAGAAAGTGAAAAAATTTGGAAAGAATATCTTGAATTTGCACAAACAATTAATGATGAAGAACTAGAAAACATCTTTGATAAGGTACTTTATGTTTGTTTTGAATTTTTGGAAAATTTTAAAGAAAATATTAGTGACAAACTATTTATTTTTTAGGCTTCATCATCGTTAAAAAAACAAGCAATTTCACTGTGGGATTCAAGACTCAAACATATCCAATCTACACATCCATTACAATTGCTCAAATTCTTTGAAAAAGGACTTGCGAATCCCAATATTAGTTCTTATATCCAGCCCACTTATATCAAATGGCTTGCAGAAACTGAAGGTAATTATTTAAATTCCCTTTCAATTCTTTGTTTATTTGAAAAAAAATTCAATTATAATCTTTTCCAGGTATCGAGCACACTCGTACAAAGTTTCAATCGCTGATATTAAACAGTGGTTCCGTCCATAGAATTGTTTCAACATGATCGAAGTCGAACTGTCACAACCTTCAGTATCTGTGGAAAATACTCGCAGTGTGTTTCAAAAGATGACGGTTGGTTGGTAAAAACCGAACCGATATTTGGTTGAAATACCTCCAATTTGAAATGAAGCATGGTAAAGAGCCAAAGAGAATAGCAAATATTTACAATAGCGCTAAATTAATCTGCGCCAGAAACTCGTTGATAAGTTCGAGGTTGCCTATTCTTTAGCTAAATGGATCCAACCTGGTTGAATGGAAAATGAGGCATTATTTTTTACAAAGTAAAAATAATAGGATCGTTTTGTAAATATTTTAAGTAGATTTATTGAAATGTTTTAGGAAGAAGACGCATATTTGTAAACTAAATGTACAAAAATTGAATTTTTTATAAAAATTAAACCATTAGTTTATATGAAAAAGCAGCTGTCTATATTTATTTGATTATTGAATCTCCATCACATTCCATTGCATTAATTTACAATTACATTGCCAAAGAAGAACTAAAGTAATACACGCGCTCTGTTTATGCGTGCTCTCAGGCATGCAAGGCTGGCCGCTCTCGGCGGGCGAGGCCCGTTCGGTGCCTCGGGACACGACGCTGATGCCGGAACACTTCCGACGTCCGGCTACAGAACCGGCCTGGTGGGCAAGTGGCATCTCGGCTACTCGAGCGAGGATCTCACGCCGGCCCGCCGAGGCTTCGACACCTTCTCGGCTACTACAACGGCTACATCGGCTACTACGATCACGATCTATCCGAAAGAATTGGCAACGTCACGGTACAAAGTAGTATACGAAGCTCGTCGAAGAAAACAACGAATCAACGTAAATGTATTATGTAGGTCAAAGGTCGGGACGTGCACGAGGACGGGCCCGAGGTGATCGCGGCCGGCCGAGCCTCCGGCTACTTCACCGACGTCATCACGGACAGAGCCGTGAAGGAGATACGCCGCTACGGCAGGGACGGCGATCGGCGGCCCCTCTTCCTGGAGATCGCCCATCTGGCCGGGCACGCGAGCGAGGCCGAGGAGAGCCTCGAGGTGCGCGACATGGCCGAGGTCAACGCCACCTTCGGCCACATCAAGGACATCAAACGTCGCAGATACGCCGGTATTATCGCGTGTATACGAACAATCGTGTTGTTTGTTTACGAACCAAACTGTATCGTTCTTTTTTATACGCATGTATGTATAGGAATGATCCGGGCCATGGACGAGTCCGTGGGCGAGGTCGTGCGAGCTCTCGGCGAGTCGGGCATGCTGGACAACAGCGTGATCGTCTTTCTGTCGGACAACGGGGCGCCCACCGTCAACATTTACCCGAACTCCGGCTCGAATTATCCGTTCCGAGGGGTAAACTGATTTATTCGGAATTAAAATTAGAGCGAATCTCTCTCATGTATAGCACGCGCGTAACGTGTATATAACATATAACATATTGATTTTTTTTAATAAATATATACATCTCTGTCTGTCGTGGGGGTGCTCGTGCCACTGCCACTGCCACTGCTACTCGTCAATCTCTCGTGCACACAGGTCAAAAACACACTGTGGGAGGGTGGGGTGCGCACGGCAGCCTGCATCTTTTCACCCCTGATCGTGCCGCGAGCCATGAGGCGCGACGTCGACGACGGCGAGGACGATCGAATGATGCACGTGGTCGACTGGCTGCCGACTCTCTACGCAGCTGCCGGCGGTGATCCATCAGCGGATTTAATTAACATCGACGGCCTTGATCAGTGGAGCTGGATCGTCGGCAGAAATAAAGGACTGCTGCTGGCCGACGACGCAACTCCGTGCTGCTGAACATCGACGAGAAGTCGGGCGCCGAGGCGGCGATAATCGACAACTACAAGCTACTGAGACGTACTGAATTTTATATTTTGCTTTTATGTAAAATTTATATCAACCCTCGCACCACCACCCCCCTGTATACCAAGTTGAAAATATGATGTATAATAATGCAGGAGCCGTCGAATCGACGGGAAGATTTTTCGGCGACAGCGGCGACGATCAATCTTATCCGACGTACAGCCTGGACGAGGCTCTGCTGGGCTCCCAGGCGGCCCGTGCGATTAATCAAATTGACGGATTCGCGAGAACTCGGGCGAGCCGAGCCCAGGAGTTGCGAGCCAGAGCGAGACTCGCGTGTCGCCCGCCAACGCCGACGACGGGGATAATCGACGTCGCTAATTGCCAGGACTCGTGCCTCTTCGATCTCGCCAACGATCCCTGCGAGACGCGTGATTTATCCGGCCAGATGCCCGAGGTATATCGGTGTTGGCGCGGAGGGAGAAAATTTTAAATTGAAATTTTTTTCGAACATTTTTAACCCTGTCCATTCGTTTTTTTTTCTACAGAAAGTCGAAGCTTTGAAACGATTCATCGACGGCTATCGAAAAGTCCTGGTGCCGCAGACGAACGTGCCGCTGGATCCCAACGCCGATCCCAAGTACTTCAACGGCACGTGGATGCCTTGGTTGTGATTCTACTGAATTCGTGAATAAAGAAAGTCTCATTTACACGAAAAATTATACCTTTTTTAAAGCTCATTATCTTTACACGCCGTTAAAAATTAAAACAATTACCCGAACGAGCCGTAATATAATCAATGACGCGTTAAAGCGCAGTCAGAGTGCCATCAAGCTCCAAAACCTTATCTCGACTAAAAAAGTCTTATACGATCGAAGAAATCAACGCACATTGTGCGTATCTATGTGTAACTAATGCTACAAAAAAAAATGTGGCAAAAGTTTTCAACGAATACATAATGTCTATATAAGTTTCGCGTATATGAATTGATAAGAGCTACACTTCTTCTTCTTCCTCCTTCTCTTTTTTTTGCACGTTTTACAATGTGCGCCTCTAAACTCGTATACACCTCTACATAAAAATGCGCGTACACACGTACGTGCTGATACATAAAAACGAGTTTTATGCAGAGAGCGAGAGAACGCCAAGGCAAGCGTCGATTACTATTATACACAAATCGGCTGTCAGTCCTCGTTCGAGTTTCGAGTGGCAAGCCGCGCGTACCGCGTTTATTTAACAAGCGATATAATATTACGTACGATATATTGACTCTGTTTTTCTTTTTTTTTTTTTTTTAATTCGAAACTTCGAGTCGAGGTACCGACTTTTTTTTATATGTAATCTTTTGAGAGAAAAAGAAACCATCATGATCTGGTGGAACTTCTTCAAGTTTCTGGTCTACTCCCTGTTCCTGGGTATGTCCTCGTCGAAGGACCAGACGCGGGAAAATCAGACGGCTCACTTGAAGCAGCGGCCTCACATCATCTTTATACTAGCCGACGATGTCGTGAGTAAAACGATAATACCATAATAGCGTAAACGAAAAAAAACCTCTTGAAACTTCAACCTATGTACAGGGCTGGAACGACGCGAGCTTCCACGGCTCGGACGAGATCCCGACGCCGAACATCGACGCGCTGGCCTATCACGGCGTCATCCTCGATCGCCACTACGTCCATCCGATCTGCACGCCGTCGCGCACCGCCCTGATGACCGGCCGCTACGCCAGCCGCGCGGGCATGCAGGGCTTCCCCATGAGCGCCGGCGAGTTGCGAGCGGTGCCGCTCAACGCCACCAAACTGATGCCGGAGTACTTCCGGGGACTCGGCTACAGGACCAGACTACTCGGCAAGTGGCATCTGGGCTATTATCAGGAGGACCTGACCCCGGCGAGGCGAGGCTTCGACTCGTTCTACGGCTACTACAACGGATTCATCAATTACTTCGATTACATGTACAGCGAGCCGGATCTGCTGAAAATCGTATTATAATTTGTTTTTTTTAACGTCCCGAAACCAATCGGACATCGTTATAAACTCATTTGGTGCTTCGTTCGATTTCCTCAATTTTTATTTCCAGAACGTGACGAGATACGACATGCACGACGACGACGAGAGCGAGCTGCGCGCCGCCTATCCGCGCGGCTACTTCACCGACATGATCACCGAGAGAGCCGAGGAGACGATCAAGGCCCACGCTCTGAACGAGCCCGAGGATCGACCCCTCTTCCTGGAGATCGCCCATCTGGCGGGTCACGCCAGCATCAAGGACGACCCGCTGGAGGTGCGCGACCGGGCGCAGGTCGACGCCGAGTTCGGTCACATCGAGAGCGCGGAACGTCGCAAGTACGCCGGAATGATCAGGGCCATGGACGAGTCCGTGGGCAGAGTCGTGAAAGCCCTGGGCGATGCCGGAATGCTGAGCAACAGCGTCATCGTGTTCGCCAGCGACAACGGGGCGCCCACCTTCGGCCTCTACGCCAATTCCGGCTCGAATCATCCCTTCCGCGGGGCACGTATACTTTACAGTCCATAAAATTCTATAAAGGAACTTACGAGCGAAAAGTATTAACGTCGATTGCTATACAGATCAAGGCACGCTGTGGGAGGGCGGAGTACGCGGGCTGGCCTGCGTCTACTCGCCTTTGATCGAGAGTCGCTCGCGCGTGCACGAGCTCGTGCACGAGGTCGACTGGCTGCCGAGTCTGTACGCCGCGGCGGGCGGCCGCGTCGAGGATCTGCCGATGCAGCTGGACGGCGTCGATCAGTGGCCGATGATCAGCCGTGGCGCCAGGTCCAGGAGGAGCCGAGCTCTGCTCAACATCGACGAGGTGGCCAAGACCGAGGCCGCCATCATTGGAAACAAGCACTTAAAGGTTGGATGACACATATTCGAAGTGAAAGAACATTAATTTATTCGCGTGTGTTTGTGCTCGGCAGGTGCTCGTGACGACCCGACAGCCGACTTCGTCGGTGCCACGGGCAACGATCCCGCGTACCCGGCCTATCGGATCGACGACGTGCTCGAATCCATGGCGGGTCGGGCCATCAGGGGACTGGACGACAACGTCCGGGGCCCGTCGGCGAGCAAGATCGCGAGGCTGCGCGCCAAGAGCAGCAGGAACGCCCCGGGCAGGTGCAAAGGCTCGTCGCAAAAACGACTCGACTGCTCGGGCGTCTGCCTGTTCGATCTCGAGCGCGATCCCTGCGAGACGCGAGACATCTCGAAGCAACGGCCGAGAGTAAGTAATCGTTATTATTGCGGAGTACGAAAACGGAAAGCTTCATTTGATGTATTTTGTTCTTCGCCTACAGATCGTACGAGAATTGGAGGCTTACCTCGACCAGCAACGCGAGCATCTGATGCCGCAGACGAACACGCCGACGGACCCGTGTTCGTACAACTCGAAGATCCTGAACGGCACGTGGCAGCCCTGGATTTCCAGTGAGGTGTCGATGCGTGACTATAGCGCCGGTCACTGCCAGTATCCGGCTCACCTTTTATCGTCATCGCAAAGCCAATGAAAAAACGAACTCTTGTTAATACGCGCATTAACGATACACAGTAGCGAATTAGAAAAAGTGCCATCCCCAGACAAACTTTCACTTGCCACTCACACCATTCGAGGAGCATTAATATAATATTTTGGATTGATAAAAGTACCAAGAATAGGATAAAACAATGTGAGAGCTTTTACTGATTTTAAAGAAATGAAGGAGGCATTTTTTTGGTTTGAATTAATTTGAAATGGTTTCCACGATGTTTTTTTTTCGGTAAAAACTTATTTCAATTACCGTCCCTATTAGCAGAAATAATCAGTGTCTGTCAGTAAATTTATCAAAATCTTTCACTAGTACATCAATTTGATGTGACTTGATGATTTGATTGACAGTTTGATCAATACAGGATCAAGACATTATAACGCATGCTTTATCAAAAATACAGAAGTTATCTCTTCCCATTCATGGTTTCGAACAAGACGTGAAGAAAACTTCTAATTGTTGCATACAAGCTACACGGAAAAACTTTTGACCATGTTTCACGCTCGAATACATAGAGATACATTCACGCTCTGAGTCGAGCTTAATTCATGCTCAGTCTCGAGCACGAAACGCCCTCGAGTTCTGTCGAGTTCGAATTATGCTCGGATCTGAGCACGAAATGCTCTCGGTTCTGATGCGAGCGAAGTAATCCTGAATCTGAATTTGAAAGATGAATGTGTCAGTTTCAATAACTTAAACAAAAATCTTTCTTTGGTCGTTAATTTAGGCATCTGCTTAAAATGATCTTATGCATGGTGTTAAAAATCTTTATAAAAATACTTTTTGATAGAAAAAAATCAGCCTATTAATTTCATTAACTTGTAAAGTGATTTTAGCTCACAGTACACTAAAAAGTCACTTCCCATAAGATCTAATGTTAAATGGCCAAAACTTTGAATCTCATTATTCCCAAGTTTCATGGAAACTCCAAATTTTTTTTCCAAAATCTTGTAATTTCATAAACTATCATTGGTTAAAATTTCACTTCCATCTAAAGTTTTTTTCATTTTCGCTACAGCCTCCTGAATATATCGTATTTTATATATGCATTGATTTATTTTAAAAAAACACTTTGTAAAACCAAAGTGACACTCATTACATAGTAATTCACTCGACTATAACATTTAATTCATTGTAAAATTGACCAAGTATTGCATTGTGGACGGATGTTGCGAGAGTCACCACCCCATATATATTTCTTATATTCAACATTTATTCATTTTTTGTTAAATGTATTCAGTAATTGTGACCGAGTTGCGGAATATACTGTGAAAAACTCGAATGATATTCACTTTCGAGTTAAGTCGAAATCTGGCTAAGCACTATTGTATGATATAATATCAGCAGGTCTCGAGCTCGATTCACGCTCAGCCTGGAGCGTGAATCGTGCTCAGTGCTGGTGACGACACGAGCTCAGGCAAACTCGAGCGTGATTCACGCTCAGCATTTGAGCGTAAAACATGGTCAAAAGTTTTTCCGTGTAGGGACTAGGTATCTAAAAAAGAGCTAGTTGAATGAATTAATTGTACTGAAAAATTGGTTCAAAATAAATCACTACAATAACATTTTACGAAGGTGTAATGATATAGTTCAGCGTCCAGGTTCAGTTAAGGCACAATCATTTTGGCAATGTTTTTATTGAAGTAGTAGAAAAACATATGTATAAGTATCCAATAGATTTATCTAATCTAATATTTACAATTGTCGACCATCACTCTTCTTGCAATTGTGACATAAAAAAAAGATAGTTCATGTTCATATTTTTCTCGCATTTGTCCCATGCGAAATCTTTGCAACCTGCGTGTACTATCTTTTGGTATGAAAGCAAATATGATTTCAGTACAAAATTCATAATGCATTACTTGCATACGTAATATTTACGACCCACGTGTACTGTCCTTTGGTGCATAATCAAATGTGGCTTTTGTCCAAATTTTTTTTTTCACTTGTCGCATGCGTAGTCTTGCGACCTTCGTGTACTGTCTTTTGGTGAACAAATAAGGTCGCTTTTTGTCCAAATTTCTTTTCACAATTGTCACATACGAAATCTTTACGACCTTCATGAACTGTTTTTTTATGTTTGATCAAACTCACTTTATGTCCTAATTTTTTCT
Source organism: Trichogramma dendrolimi (assembly GCA_034770305.1). NCBI lineage: Eukaryota > Metazoa > Arthropoda > Insecta > Hymenoptera > Trichogrammatidae > Trichogramma > Trichogramma dendrolimi. The sequence goes on along the minus strand of JAPMIB010000170.1, from coordinate 35,746 downwards.
CACACTTATCACATGCATAATCTTTGCGACTTTCGTGTGCTGTCCTTTGGTGTTTGTATAAATTCGATTTCTGACCAAATTTTTTCTCGCATTTTTCACAAGCGTACTCTTTGTGACCTGCGTGTATTATCTTTTTGTGCAAAAGTAAAGTCGATTTTCGTCCAAATTTCTGCCGGCACTCGTCACATGCTTAATCTTTTAGTTGTTCGTGGACTACTTTTTTATGTAAATCTAAATGGACTTTTTGTCCAAATTTCTTCTCGCACTTTTCGCATGCAAAATCTTTACGACCTTCGTGTACTGTCTTTTGGTGCAAAACTAAAGTCGATTTTCGGATTTTTTATCACTTTTATCCATTTTGTTATATAAATTGAATAAGTAAAATTTATCTTTTTGTATAAAAGCTTGTTTCATTGGGAAAGACAAAATTGAAACTAATTTGTTTTTACTATAAACCTGATCTATGTGTGTAGAAGAACTATGTAGAAATCGTTTACGATCATATTATTTACAATTTTCATACCGATCCATCTGTTTATACATTCTCCTTACAATATTCGAACCATCAAACTTGGCCACGACTTCTTCGAGGAGTTTTTTTGGCTTTACAAAACCAAGTACTCCAAAAAAAATCCTCAAAGACAACATTGATGTCACATATTCCGCCACTGATAAGGACCGTCTCGAATATCGGTCAATCGACTTTTAATAACGATGATTATTCGCGAATGATATCCCATTGACCATTGCCGTGACAGTTTCATTCAAGAGACTACTAAATATTTCTCCTCTTTTTCAGCAAGGTGTTTCTTATTTTCTCTTTTTTCATTATTTTGCTGAACGACCTGCGCAGTTAATGGAGTCATTTGGCTCTGCCAACGCTGGATTTTTTTGGTACGACTGCGAATAAAAAAGAACACATTCCAATATGTATTAAAGATCAATGTCAGATTAGAAAAGGGTCACCCACACAAGAAATTTAAAAAAACATTTTTATGGTTTAAATTAAATTGATAAATGGTTCCACGTTGGTTTTTCAAGGTAAACCATATTGTTCGAACTGGTTCTGACCACGTCCCTTGTAGCAAAATAATCAGTTCTTCAGCAAATTAATAACAATTTTTCAATAGTGCGTATTTGATAAATACAGAGTTGCGATATTATTACGTTATCAGGTTTATCAAAAATCGATTATCCAACTGAATCCTTTCCCAAATCAAAGTTCCAATCAAGACGTGATAAAAATTTTTGGCCGATGGTTGCATTAACAGATACAGGAACCAAATAGCCAAAAAATTAACAGAGAGTATATCAATTATTAGTACGCAAAATCTGAAAGCACACCACATCGATACAGTACAAAGGTGCAATAATAATTGAATGCCCGAAGTTCAGGTATTACATAATTATTTCAGCGTAATTTTTATTGAAGTATTAGAATAAATGTGAACTAATTTCTATACATATTTACAATTATCAATCATTATCACTTTTCGCAATTGTGCCATACTTAATTTTGCGACCTTCGTGGACTGTTTTTTGGTGGACGCGTAAATGCTGTTTTTGTCCAAATTTCTGCTCACATTTGTCGCATGCAAAATCTTTACGACCTTCGTGGACTGTTCTTTGGTGAACCAGCAAATTCGGTTTTTGTGAAAATTTTTTTTCACACTTGTCACATGCGAAATCTTTTCGACCTTCGTGAACTGTCTTTTGGTGTAAAAGCAAAACCCATGTGTATCCAAATTTCTTCTCGCATCTGTCGCACGCGTAATCTTTTCGACCGCCGTGTAATGTCTTTTGGTGGTAGAGCAAATTAGATTTTTGTGAAAATTTAGTCTCGCACTTGTCGCATGCATAATCTTTGCGACCCTCATGGACTGTTTTTGGTGAACCAACAAATACGGTTTTTGTGAAAATTTTTTTTCACATTTGTCACATGCGAAATCTTTACGACCTTCGTGGACTGTTCTTTGGTGAACCAGCAAATTCGGTTTTTGTGAAAATTTTTTTTCACACTTGTCACATGCGAAATCTTTTCGACCTTCGTGAACTGTCTTTTGGTGTAAAAGCAAAACCCATGTGTATCCAAATTTCTTCTCGCATCTGTCGCACGCGTAATCTTTTCGACCGTCGTGTACTGTCTTTTGGTGGTAGAGCAAATTAGATTTTTGTGAAAATTTAGTCTCGCACTTGTCGCATGCATAATCTTTGCGACCCATGGACTGTTCTTTGGTGAACCAGCAAATACGGTTTTTGTGAAAATTTTTTTTCACATTTGTCACATGCGAAATCTTTTCGACCTTCGTGAATTGCCTTTTGGTGAGAGAGCAAATGCGGTTTCTGTCCAAATGTCATCTCGCATTTATCGCATGCATAATCTTTGCGACCCTCATGGACTGTTCTTTGATGCCTAATCAATGGCATTTTGTGTCCAAATTTCTTTCCGCACTTATTGCATGCGTAATCTTTGAAGACTGGTAAGGCATAATCTTTGTAACCATCGTGTACTGTCTTTATATGCAGGAGCAAACTTTTTTTATTCCCAAATCTCTTGGCGCACTTTTCACACAAATAATCTTTGAAAACTTCGTGGAATATTTTTTTGTGCTTCAGTAAATTGGATTTATTCTCAAATTTTTTCTCGCACTTGCGGCACGTCAAATCCTCGCGATTTTGTGTACTAATTTTTGGTGCGTAAACAAACTCGATTGTTTCACAAATTTCTTCTCACAATTGTCGCATGAAAAATCTATGCGAATTTTGTGCATTGATATTTGATGTCTACTCAAATGACTTCGGAACTCGAATTTCTTGTCGCACTGGTCACATTCGTAATTTTTTTGTTCAATATGAAATGTGTCTCGGTGTATTATCATACTCGATTGTAGAGTAAATGCCTCCCAGCAAATATCACAAACGTGTCTTTTTTCGTCTGAAACAACAATGTTGTGTTCACTTAAATTATTTTTAGGAACAAGTTTCTCGGATTTTTGATCACTTTTATCCATTTTGTTATATAAATTGAATAAGTAAACTTTATCTTTTTGTATAAAAGCTTGTTTCATTGGGAAAGACAACGTTCAAACTAATTTGTGTTTACTTTAAATATAATCATTGGGTCGAGGGACAATATGAAAATCGTGAATGATCATATTGTTTACAATTAAGTTACCAATTATTTGTTTGTACATTATCCTTACAATATTTGAAACAATTTAAAATTCTGGCACAGCGACGGTTACTTTTGGGAATTTTTTTAGCTTTTTGAAACTAAGTACTTCTGAAAAACTCCTGACAGGCATCATCGAATTTGATACAAGGAACATCGATTAACCGCTAGAGGGCCTAAATTTTAGAGGCCTTATCATCCAAAAAATCCAAAGGTTAAATAGATTTTTGCGCACATATATAATAATAAATTTTAATATTCGTTCCAAAATTTTCCGCCCCTCCACTATGGCGTGATTGGCGAGCTGCATAACTCGCCACCGGTTGCACATATGCATTTCCCGAATTTTTCCCTACTACTAGTTACTTCTACTACTAATGCACGATAATTATGTGCACGAGTATATGTACACGACATGCAAACTACCCATCGATTATCGCACGTATAACAGCGCGGCGCGCACGAGACGAGAGAGAGAGAGAGCTGCGCTTCGTATCATATATATCTACCTCGAGGTACATTACTAATGAATCTCGATAAATAAACGTTAACGCGCGGCGTCGACGCGTTGCTGAAATGCAGAAAAGAGAGAAAGAGAAGAGGGAGGTAAATTAATGCCGACAATTAATACGTACACGGGCGTGCGTGCCCGAGCCCAAGTAAACGGGGGAGAGGGAGGGTAATGAAGAGAAAAAAAGTTGAAAAAATCGCGAGTTAATTATACCGGGACCTCGTGAGCGCGCGTCGACACCGCCGCGAGGATCGTTAATTAGAAAAGCTGCCGAGCGATCGTGCATATAAGTTTGCAGTACGTATACGTGATAGCAGATTTATGGACACGAATCCCCGCGCACAGTACAGTAAGTACAACTCGTATCACGATACGTACGCCGCGATGAAGTTGTAAAACTTGGCACTTTTTCGGCATAAGCTCGTGATTTTACGTATATCGCATATACATTTTCGCATGTATGATATATGTATACATACAGGAGTCTCCTTTGTTCGCGCGCAAAAAGGGATTAGAAAGTTTTTGCGCGCTCGAGCTGCGTATATATATACCGAAAATGCTTATAACCCGGCTGGCTGCGGGTTGTGCTGAGAGAGCCGAGCGCGGCAATTTTCAGGCAAAAATCGCGCGCGGGGGAAACAATAGGCTAAAAAGACCCTTTGCTCACACACATACAGCGTATATATATCGAAATCAAGGTTATTACACAGATTGCCGGAGAGAGAGAGAGAGAAAGAGAGATGCTGTATACTTTAATACGTATATAGACGTGCGGATCATTAATCCTCCACTCTTAACTTTTCTCTCTCTCTCTCTTCCCCTCCTACGACTATACATAATACCTATTATAATACGCAGGGAAAGAGAGATAGAGAGAGAGAAGGCTAATTTCCTGCCATTTATATTAGCAGCTCTCTCTCTCTCTTGCTGCTGTCGGTGCTGCTGCTGCCAGGATGATGATGAGAGGAGCCCGCGCAAAGAGCGATGCTCTCGACGTAGGCGAATATATAGACAAATAACGCCAGCTGTTGCTCGCCGAAACGCTCGCATGCGAAATTCTGGGATACTCGACTATTAAAAGCGACTTACCCCCCATCCGAAAATATGCTGCTGCTCCATCCTCTCTCTCTCTCTCTCTCTCTGCGTTGTAAGCTCGCACGAGCGGGCAAAGTTTTCGATTAAATACCGATGCGCCGCGCTTACATCGTCGTCGTCGTCGCTGCCACCCCCGCACGCGCGAGTTAAATTATCTATTGATAATGTATTATTTCCAAGGTAGGAATTTGTAGGATAACTTTATTTTATTAAGTTAATTAGTAAGTACTTTTATTAACGTCTTTACTTGACGAGATCCAAGATAGAACTGATTATCTGTCGGAGACAACTTACATACGATGTACAAGTTGGCGACGATCAATACATTTTACATTCTTTTACCATTGTTAATAATGTTTATAACATGTATACGAAGAAGTCCCAATATAACTTACAATAGCCATAAATCATATATCGATTATAAATAATAAAAGAATGATATGAGTATAAATGATATAAGATTAATATTAATATAATATATTGTAAAGAATAGTTGTTATTATATAACTCCTCCGGGCCGTAGATCAATGACGTCCTCGTTATTGGGTAAATTTTTTGGATTTCCTGATGGTGTAGTATTTTTATTTACTGATTTTCTTCTGAATACCATAATTGATAAAATCAATATTATTCCCAAAATAATAATAGTTAAACTAATTATAATACTGATAAGAAGTGATGTTGAAGAATCCTCCTCATCAAATGTTATTGTTCTCATTGTTGGTATAATTATTGATTTCATTTGTTCAAATTTCAATTCATGATTATGAATGATAAATGGTTGGATCTCTGAAGTACTGATTTCTCCTAAAAATTGATTTATCGGATGACCTTGGATTAAAATATTATTTCCATAAAAATAAGATGTTCCCCTGAATAAAGTTTTATTATTTGCACTAATTTCAATCTCTATATAATAATTGGTTGAAACTAAAGTAACATTTGAAGTTACTACATAAGCCAAGACAATCGGTGTATTTACTGTGATGATTACTGGTTTTACTTGATCTTCTGTGATTTTATCACATAATAGTTATTATCAAATATTATCTGACATCTTTTGGAATATAGTTTCAATAATGATCCATATAATTTCCATTGATAAGTTAATATTTCAGTTTGATTAAGATTATTAACTATTGCAAGTCTTTGATATAATTTGAATGTTATTGGATTTAGGATAGGAATTTTTATCGTATATATAATGGAATTTCGTGTTACAACAATTGATCCTTTAGCAAATTTAAAATCTAATAAATTGTGGTAATGTAAAATAAGTTGTTTGGATGAATAAATATTTGTTAATATTTTTCTCATATAAGATAACTGATCATAAGTTAAAATTTCAAGATCGAATATATCATCGTTGAAATTAAAAGATCTTTTAATTTTGCCGAGCAAATTTAAAAAACTAAATTCTTGTGAAATTAGTGTTATCAATGTATCAAATGATCCAACTTTTTGTGAATGCTCATTCAACGTATGTTGAATATTATTACTAATAATTTCTGAATTTTGATTCATATTTTACTTATTTCATTAATAAATTATTGATTCATTTAACGCTTAGTTTCTCTCAAACGTTGATTTTCTAAAAGATTAATTTGATTATTTATGCGCTCCAAATCATCGGCATCGGGATTTCCAAAATAAATTTTATTACTGAGCCCTCCATTAATTCCCCTTTTTGTTCTTTCGGATTTTTCAGGTAAAATTTGTTTCAAATCTTGTTCTATTGCTGAACAAAGAATTTTTACTTGTGCTAAAACACTACAATTCATTAATGAAGGGTCTTTAGCTAATGTTGTATAAGCTGATAAAATTGTATCATATGTATTTTCTAATTCCGATATATTCACAAAAAATGCATAATGATAATGCTCAGTAATTTTAGCTATACCTTGAAGATATTCATCATGTGTTTTAAAATCTTGACTAATTACTGTTACTATAATCATCAATGTAATCATCATTACTTTTATCTCCATGATCCTGTAAAAAATTATAAACTTTTCTTACTCTTTTAGCATCTTTTAAATTATAACGTCTTTTTTGATTATTAATGTGACAGTCAAGTGAAGGTCCCTGTTGTTTGTCAACTATAATTTTTGATACCGAGGGGCAGTTTTGTCTCTCTGTTGTTGGTGGGTTTTAATATAAATTTCTTTATCATTAAAATTTTTATCAGAATCTACAGGTAATTTTTGTTTATTCTTTTCTGATTTAAAAATATTTTTAAAGAAAGGAATTATTTCGTTTTTTCGTAATTCATTATATTTTTCTATAACATTAGAATCAGTTTCATGATATGTTTTTGTAAATCTTCATACGGTCCATATAATAAAGTAAATGGTGTAAAATTAGTGCTCGAATGAATACTTTGATTATAAATTAAAATAGCTGTTGTCATTAAGTTTTTTACCGATTCTTTACAATTTTGTGATTTTAATATACTTAATTTTTCTTTTAAAGTTGAATGTAATCGTTCAATAGGACCATTAGAAGTATGTCTATTTATTGTTGTTTGATGATAATCAATTTTATGAATTCTACAAAATTCTTTAAATATTTTAGAATTGAATTCACTTCCATTGTCAGTTGTAATTTTATCAGGGCAATTATGATGAGACATGAAATGTCTTAACTTGTTTAAAATCGTTGTAGAATTACTATCTGATAAATAATACGCTTGAGCATATTTTGAAAAAATATCTAATATTGTCAAAAATTTTTCTTTATTAAAATGAAATATATCCATATGGATATGTTGTAATGGTCGTTCAGCTATTATAGGACCATATGTTTTAGTTTCATAAGGTTTTCTTTCATATTTATATTCAAGACAAATGTCACATTGATTTATAAAATTTTTAATAATTTTATCCATATTAAGAATATAAGTGCGAGATTTGAAATGAGCCAAAGTTTCTTGAATACCATTATGATTTTTATTATGGTATTTTTCAAGTTCTTTCATAAAATTATTATGAGTACTTATGGGTGTATATGTATTTGTTTCAATAAGTTTTAATTTTTCATTAAAATATTTTTTCAAAATTCGATAAGTAATAAATTTTAATTCATCATCAAAAAAAAATATGCCATATTGTCTATCAGATTCTAAATTTTCATTAAAAAATTTAATTAAATGTGCTTCAGAATTAAATTTATTAATTTTAACAATAAATTGTCTTTTAACTTTATCTTTGATCATTTTCAAATCATAATCTCTACCATCTTTAATTATTATACTATGAGTAAAAGCATGAATATTTTTATCAGTTATGGGTAGTGTGAAACTTGGATTTTCTTCTGATGTATGCATTGTTTCATCATCAGCATACGATTCATTAGAATGTTGCTCATTTTCTGAATTTTGAGGAATCATGGAAATTAAATCATCCTCATCATTATCACTCTCAAGTGCATTGATTTCAACTCTACTTAAGCCATCAGCAACATGATTTTCACACCCTTTTCTATATTTTACTTCATAATCATACTCCTCTAATTTAATCCTCCATCGGATTAATTTACTATTAGGGGTTTTAAGGGACCAAAGCCATGTTAAGGGTTTATGATCTGTTTCTATAATAAATTTCCTACCATAAACATAAGGTCTAAAATGTCTACAAGCTTCAACAATAGCTAAAAGTTCTTTTTCAATAGTAGAGTAATTTTGTTCTGCTGAATTTAATGTTCGCGAAAAAAATGAAATAGGATGTCCTTCTTGAGATAAGACAGCTCCGACTGCTACATTAGATGCATCAGATGTTATGTAAAATTTTTTATTAAAATCCGGGTTTGTAGTATGGGGGCATTTGTAATTAATTCTTTGCATTTATTGAAAGCTTCTATATAATTAGTATCTTTTATATTAATTGCCTCTCCTTTTCTCAAAGCATTTGTTAAAGGTTTAGTAATTTTTGCATAATCTTTAATAAACTTCCTATAATATCCTGATAAACCTAGAAATGCTTTTATTTCTTTTTGAGTTTTTGGAATAGGATATTCTACAATTGCGTTAATTTTTTCTGGATTTGGTTTAATTCCGTCAGGTGTAATAATATGTCCTAAAAATGGGACTTCTTTCCTTAAAAATTCACTTTTATCTAATTGCATTTTAAGATTAAATTGTTTTAATTCTTCAAATATTAATTTTATATGTTGTAAATGCTCTTGCAATGATTTTGAAAAAATGACAATATCATCCATATAAACAAAACAAAATTTATATAAATATTTCATTAAAATTTTATCCATCATTCTCTGAAAACTAGCAGGTGCATTTTTTAATCCAAATGGCATTCTAATATACTCATAATGACCATTTTCTACAGTGAAAGCAGTTTTCTCGATAGAATTTGAGTCTAAGGGTATTTGATGAAATCCTTGAGCAAGATCAAGGGTAGAAAAATAAGAACATTTACCTAGATTTTCTAGAATATCCTCCATTCTCGGGAGAGGATATCTATCATCAATAGTATTTTCATTTAATTTTCTATAATCTATTACCATCCTATATTTTCTTTTACCACTTGCATCAATCTTTTTTGGAACAATCCAAACCGGAGATGAATAAGGAGAATTACTAGGTCGAATAACTTCATCTTTAATTAATTTTCTTATTTGATTTTGAATTTCTTCTTTTAAATGATAAGGATATCTAAAACTTTTAACATGTATAGGATTTTCTGATTTGACTCTAATGCAATGAGAAGTTGCATTAGTAGCAGTTAATTTTTTATCTTCTTGGTAAAAGCAATCTGCATAAGTTTGACATAATTTTAAAATTTTACTTTTTTCTTCTTCATTCATATGAGAAGTTCGTATTTTATCTTTAATATTTATTTCGTAATTATTAATCTCTTTTCCTTTACAAATATCGGGTTTATTTTTAAAGTAATTTATTTCAAAATTAGGTGTACTGAAAAGTTCATTTTCGTAATCAATTTTTGCTTTTAACATTTTTAAATCTTTATCGCCAATTAAACAATCATAGTTTGAATTCCAAGAAGCAATTAAAAATTTTATCGGTGAATTTTCTCCAAATTCTTTAAAAATTGGAAACTCAAATGCATGAGTACCTTTTGTTTTTTTATGCATTGCAGTTACTTCAAAATTATAAGGAAAAATTATTTTTGAAAATAATTTAAAAGCAATTTTTGGATTCATAACAGAAGAGGAAGCTCCTGAATCTATCAAAATTTTTAAATGAGGGTTACTTGTAATATATATGAGGTAATTCGGGGCAGTACCTATATTATTGATATCTACTATTTCTACTCCTGAATCTACATTTTGGGAAAAATTTTCATAATTTTCTTCATTAAATTCTACTTGATCAGTATAATCTGAAGATTGTAATTCAAAATTATAATTTTCAGTATCATTTTGTTGAATATTTTCTTCAACATTATGAAGTTCTTCTGAAATAAAATTTTTTGGTCCAGTACTCTTAAAAAATTGATTTCCAGGGACAAAATTTTGATTAGGTTTATTTGTATTTTTAGTACTTATTGACATTGGGGTGGGAGTATATGATTTACTAAGAATAGGGCGGGCAAAATTTCCAAAATTTGGTGTGGGATTATTCATGCGGATCATATTTCCAGAATTAGATGTTGGATTGTTAAAACGAAAAGCATTATTACCAATGCCACTTATTTGAGGACGAAAGTTATATCCACTGGCATTTGGAAAAGACGGAAAATTATTTCCACTTGTATTTGAAAAAGATGAAAAATTAGGTCTTAATTGTGGTAAATTATAATTTGAATTAGTATTTATATATGGTGTTGGAATAAAATTATATGAAATCGGTTGAGATATAATTTTATTCTTTGATGGGGTACTTGAACTTACATTAACATTATTCCCTTTCATCCTACTGTCTCGACTTTCTTGATTACTCAAAAGTAAGAAAAGTAAATTGTCTATTATGATTATCATATGCATGGCATTTAGCTAAACATTCTTCAATACTATTAATTTCAAAATTTATCAAATATGTATGATACGGCTCTTTAACTCCATTAATAAAAGTATTTTTGCAAATTTCGTCGTAAAAATCACTTTTCATTTTAATCATATTTTCATCAGTCAAATTAATTTGGAGATATTCTTTGAGTTTATTTAATCTATTTTTAATTTCATCAGCATAATTTTCATAATTTTGATTAGCCAATTGAGAGCAAGTAAAGAGTTTAGTGTATAAAATTTGTTCAGAGCTAGGATCACTAAATCTTTTTATTAATAATTTTCTGCATTCAACCCAACTTTGAGGTTTTTCAGCAACGACAACATCTAAAGCTTCACCACGAATTCTAGTTTTAACTTGAGCATATATACCGGCATTTAACACAGCATCACTAGTAGCTAAATTGTAGTAAACGAATCAACTTGATTTATAAAATTAGATAGATAAGTATTTCCACCAGAATAAATCGGTATAGTATCGCGCCACTTGTAATCTTAACTTATATTGTTCAGTAGTTATTTCTGTCATTATTTCGTCTAAACTATTTAATAATTCACTAAATGAATTAATTGTTAAGGATATATTTGGATATGATTAATAGGATAAGATAATTATTCAAAGACTTACGAAATTTAAAATTCTTAAATTATCTGATTTTTCTCAATGGATTCGTCTGAATTGAATTGTAAAGATATTATCTTTTGTTTTGTTTGAATACCACAACGATGGGGTTGAAACACCAATTGATAGTAGAAGTGATTTCCACTCAAATTGAAGGAGAATCTATATTTTATCAATTTTGTGGTATCCTGTCCGCAGCGCCAGTTAAATTATCTATTGATAATGTATTATTTCCAAGGTAGGAATTTGTAGGATAACTTTATTTTATTAAGTTAATTAGTAAGTACTTTTTTAACGTCTTTACTTGACGAGATCCAAGATAGAACTGATCTGTCGGAGACAACTTACATACGATGTACAAGTTGGCGACGATCAATACATTTTACATTCTTTTACCATTGTTAAATGTTTATAACATGTATACGAAGAAGTCCCAATATAACTTACAATAGCCATAAATCATAATATCGATTATAATAATAAAAGAATGATTGAGTATAAATGATATAAGATTAATAATATAATATATATATTGTAAAGAATAGTTGTTATTATAACTCGCGCGCGTGCGCGCTCGGCTAATGTCGATCGTTTTTTCGGGCCGAAAATTTCCCATATTATATCCGATAAATAGAGAACGAGAAAAAAAAACACAGAGGACGATTTATCATGCAGGGGTTGCATCGTATTTTTTTTTTAACCGTCCGAAATTTTTACAATATAAATATCAGGAGGAAGAAAAAATGGGCGATAAATCGATATGCAGTATTGGAGTGCCACGCAGCTTATGAGAAATAAATTCTTCGGAGTAATTTTCTGAATTTCGACGCCGCGATATATACGTATATTTGTTCAAACTCGTTAACGATCCTATGTGTATATGCCCTCCAATAAATTGAAAAATAAATTGCAAGATTATAGGCGCGCGCTCGAGTTTGCAGTCTCACATAAGGCCGCAACTATCGGAGAGATATAGAGAAAGAAAGATTTGAACGGGGGATTCATCCTTTTTTTTCAGCTAAATCAGAGAAAAATATCCTGTAATTATAATAAATGCTAGGCTTGTGCACCCTTTTTTTTCTCTCTTTCTCTCTCTCTATACCCACGTCTCGAAAACATGTCAAACATATTATGCTCTCTGTCAGGACGCGATATATATATAACATATGCACGTATATATCTGCTCTCTCTCGCTCTCTTTCTCTGCATATACTGTCGCTGCAGGCCTGTGTGCGCCGGCGTAATATTCGGATCCGCCCTTTCTTGCCGCTGCTGCGCTTGCAGAGGGATCTCTCTCTCTCTCTCTCTCCCTTCCCTTTATGTGCTGCTGCGCGAACCGGGGGCGTTTCGCTTCTTGCTCTCTCTTTCTTTCTCTATCTCGCCGCGAGCTGTGCAGTTCTCTTGGACACCTGTAAGCGCACTGCTATAGAGAACCACGCGAGCGCGCAACATTTGGTCCCGAACAGTCGGAGAGTCAAGTAGTATTATACTGGTTGGCGAGCTTGAGGATTCGTTGCTGCTAGCGCAATGTATTCGGAGCCTTTTCTACCTTTTTTTTTCAACTAGAATCACGTGAAGTGTGTGCAGTGTGAAAATATTTTTAATAATAAGCCTTTATCAGGGGGCTGTGCGTGCGCCGATACCGATTGTACCTACATCGAAAGGGGAAAACGAAAATTACATCCCAGTGAAGTTTTTACTTTTTTCGTCTTGTGTGTGCATTATTAGTAGTGGTTGTGTGAGTGTGTGAGGGTACGTGTAAAAAAAAATCAAAGCACAAGCGAGCATAAAGTTCAGAAAGGCTAATCCGGTTGCATCGAGAGATAATGGAGCTGGAGGAGATCCACGAAGAGATCGCCGCCGTGGCAGCGTCGCGCGACCGAATTTGCCGCGGCACCGGCTGAGCTGCTGTTACTATCGTCGTTTGTAATTCACAACGTGGTTTTCATATTTTTTTTTTAAAGGATTGAAAAGCTCTCACGTAGTGCGGCCACTTAAAGAACCAAACACAAAAGAGAGAGAAAAGAGCAACGATACGAATTATATCGTAGCAGACATTCGACTTTCGAAGGTGGATGCACCACTACTGTACGGAAAAAAAAAAAAAAGAAATATCAGCGCAGCGACAGAGCTCGAGCAGCCACACGCCGCGATCCTCAATGCGTGAAATGTGATCGAGGGCCGCTGGTATAGACACAGAGAACGCGCACGTACAGCGCTGTACGAGACAAAAAAAACGCACGGAGGAACGATGCGAGGATCGGCAGCAGCCTGCGCCATGCCGCGGAATCCGTCGAGTGCTTTCATTGTCCTCGTTTTGCTGCTTCTGCTGCTGCTGATGCTCATCGAGGAGGGCACGTGCATCAAGTGGCTGTAAGTACGCGTACACAGCATATAAATACATACTACTGTATACACATGCGCCGACGACGACGACGCGAATCATCGTGCCAATTATAATTGTCCTTTTTTTCGGCAAGTGCACAACTAGTAGTAGCTCTCTCGTATTATAGAATATAGCGATACTCGACTTGCGTACGTCTTTAATTACGCTCCGCGCGGCCGCGAGCTTTATACGCGCGCGTCACGGTAGTGGCTGCGGTGCGCTTTATAAGTACACGTACTTCGCCGCGGTACACGCAGTGTCTGCCTCGAGTACATACGTAAATATATACCGATAAACCGAAGGAAAAAAAGGAACGAAATTCTGTCGGATGTATGATATACATGGGCGGTATAATGAAGCAGCATCTCGCACGAAGAGATCCACCTCTTGCGTGTTACGTGGCAATGCCATGGTATACGCACTCAAAGGTCGAGCATCGGCATCGACGTTTCAATTATAATTTTTAAAACTCGCTCGATTCCTCGGCGCGGTGTTTTATTCATTTATACGCGTTGCGATCCGTCTCTCTGCAGTAGTGCCTCTCGCGTATAATAAACATCTTCATCGTGCGGATATTATGTATATATACGAGTTGAAGGAGATACGCGAGATCGAGGGGGTGAAACTATGAAATTCTGCATGGTTTATGGAATGCGTATATAAATCAACTTTCTACCGTATTGCACACACAGACGGCTGTATCTATTTCGCGCGCGTATTGATATACCTTTCGGGAGGTCCGCGATGATTAATTGCCGCCGCCGCGCCAACCCGCGTTGATGTAAACAAACGAGTAAAAAACGAGGAGACGAAAAGAGAAATAGATGAGTTTGGCAAAAGGTCGATGCTTTTTTAATGATATATACACGCACGCGTTACAGTGCATCTATTCGTGTGGCAGCACAGCTCGTTCAATTTTCGCTGCTGCACAGGTGATTCTCCAATGCATTATTTATAGCTCTAAAAAAATAAACGAACTCGCTATATGCTACAAAAATTCTGGCTCGTTCGAATTTCCATCATACGCCGGTATCGTCTAAGGATGAACTGCTGCTGGTTGCGGCGTACCGCAATACCGTTAGCACGCATGGACGCGCGCGCGGGCCACGTCGGCCCATATACATACACGGACTCATAATAAAACGCATTATATGAAAATTAGCAGCTCGTTTTTTTTTTTATGCTCGCGCGCCGCGTACGTACGTACGTACATAAATAGTGAAAAAGACGAACAATGGATATGTTGCACGAGCTCGTGCGCGTGCTGCTGTAAAACGTAAAAGTAGCCCGTATATATAGCACTTGGCGATGCTGCGGGACATTATTACGTATGCATAAATAATACATTCATAAAAACGCGAAGAATAAGAGGAGAAAAAAAGCAGCGGCACCGAAGGGGTACTACTACAACTGCTCGGCGCGCGCGCTCGCGGGGCCAGTGTATTAAAGTGCCAGTGTGTACAGAAGCCGCGCGCAGACAATGAGACAGGAAATATACTTAATATACCTATAACTAAAAGCGTGTGGAGGCGCAGCAGACCGACCGACGATGGGTGAAAAGGATAAATACGCGCGTGGATGTGTTGTTTTTCTTTTTGTGGAAAAAAAAATAGGTCCAAACCTCGTAGAGGTCGTATCCTCGCGAGTTAAGTACTCGACACACATCGGCTCACTTTCGATCATTATCCTCGAATTTCCGTTTTTGAAAAAGACGAAGAAGAAAACATTATAGGATATACTGTACGGCGAAAGGAGCGAAATACATAAATATATTCGCTCTTCACTCGACCACTCTTCGCTTTCTCTCTCGTTATATTGTTATAATCCTTCTCATTCATCTCGTTCTTGTGTATATAATAATAATAATCATCATGGCAAGTATGTATACGAGTGCAGCGGCGGCGGCAGCGTCGGTGGCGGCGTATAAGCTGCAAATGCTCAAAAACTCGTTTATAGCTCGGGCGGCAAAATGCGGATATAACAGCGCTAATTATTGGCCGAAGCCGCTCGTTGGCTCGCGTGCTTATGCGCGTATATATATATGAATGTGCATTATAAGCGTTTAAGCTTTTTGTCCTGCGCGTACAACCCCTTTTTTCTTCTCTCGCATGGTATAGTGCGCGCAGATGCTTTTCTACGTAAATGCGGTAAAAAAAAAAGCTTTTGTTATAAAGCGCACGAGCTATACGCGCGCTTATTTACTCTGTTTTTTTTCTCTCTTTTCTTTCCGTTCGTGTACGCGTATATATGTCTCTGCGTTTTTTGTCCCCCTGCGGGTCTGCGCGGAGGAACAAAAATCGTCCGACGGTTCCGCCACGAGGAAAATTGATTAAGAATTCGGAAATTAAAGAGACGCGAAGATCGAGAATTAAAGCTCGCTCGTTGGTGCAAATCAATTAAATGTAGCCGGCTGCAATTTTCACGCGTACACATGATATTATGCTCTAGCGCTGGATAAACCTCGTTTATTACCTAATGAGCGCGTTTACCCTAACTATTTCCTCATTCCTACTCACGCGTATTAACGTCGTCGTCGTCGCTCTTTGTTGATGATGATCCGGGGACCTTCTAATTTATTCAATCGTCGCGTCTTACGGGAGGCCGTAAGAAGTTTAACGCTTAAACGTCGTTGAAAATTTATCCCCCTCCGTCTCTCAGCCTATAAGTCGTTTACTACTGCTTGAGATACCATATAATATAAGCGCCGCGAGTGTAACGGGATGCAACCGGAATATACGCGTTGATACACATTTATTACACAAAGCGTATAAGCTTCGGTGCGGTATAGAACGCAGAGATATACTTTATCACAGAGGGCTATCTTCATATTGTATATATTACGTAAGGCGTGAAAAGATCGATTCTCCTTAGCTGACCATTACGATCATATACGTATAAGGACGCGTGTGCGCCTCGGAGGAAAAAAAAATTGTAGCTCGTCCGGGGCTCTGCACTCTCGCTTTCGGCGTATACGCATAGGTATATGCTTGACTTGCGAATTGCGATGTATTATATAACAAAGACGCGCGGGGTATGTGTGTGTGTGTATGCGCGCGTCCAGGAAACGTCAAGCGTATCAAATACTTTCGTGCCAGGCCGCAGCTTTATTATCTTGAGCTCATCCCTTCGTACATATATAGGGCTCTCCTTCTTCTCCTTTTCGTTCTTGCTGCCTCTGTTCTTTATTAGTTTTTTTTTACTGTCCCTGGAGTGTGTCTCTGCTCCCTGCATCTATGTAAGACGTAATAATACGCAACGCGCGTTGAACGATCGTATTGAGGATAACATTGGTACGGGCTTCCGAATAGTAGATGAACAATTGCTCGAAAGATTCTTAAAATTCAAAGCTAAAATCACGATTGAAATTTTTTTCATTTAATAATGGGCTTTGATAATTTTTCATTGAGATCTCAGAAACTTTACTCTGACTCTTTTTTTGTCTTTGAGACATTGAGTACATTAAAAAAAAACCCCCCTAGCGTTCGAAAAAATTTCATTCGTATATAATATGGTATCATTTTTATGAATGATACCATATTATGAAATTTTTATGGTATTATTTTATGAGCGTTATAATTAATAATGTACTAACATTTTTCTCAAAAAATTGATTGATTTTTTCAAAACTGAAACATTGTTTTTACACATTAAAATAACATTGGAGAAATTAACGATACTAATGTAATTGATCGAAAATTTTAAATTAGTCTTCTGAACATGTACATTAAATTTGATATGTTCATCAAGTTGATATGAGTGAGTGATGCACCGAATCAACGTGGGCTTTAAGATTACACTTTGTTGCATATTTTTTTCCGCAAATATCGCATGCATGTCTAACATCATTGTGCGCCACATCGATGTGGTTTTTGAGATGACCTTTTTGTGCAAATGTCTTGCCGCATATATCACATGCATGGACTGATTCAATGTGGTTTTTGAGTTTACTCTTTTGTGAAAATGCCTTGCCACATATATCGCATGCATGTTTGAGACCCTTGTGCACCGCATCGATGTGCTTTTTTAGACTACTGCTAGTGGAGAATTTCTTTTTGCACATATCACAAGTATGTGTGACACCATTGTGCGCCACATCGATGTGTTTCTTGAGATCACCCTTGTGTGAGTATTTCTTTCCGCAAATATCACATGCATATCTAACTCCATTATGCACCGAATCCATGTGTTTTTTTAGATTACCCTTGTCTGAGAATTTCTTTCCACAAAAATCACATGCACGAGTGACCTTATTATGTAACGTATCAATGTGGTTTTTGAGAGTACCCTTAGTTGCGTAAGTCTTTGCACAAAGATGACAAGTGTTGGTGACACCATTGTGCGCCACATCGATGTGGGTTTTGAGATGACCTTTTTGTGCAAATGTCTTGCCGCATATATCGCACAAGTGGGTTATAACGCCGCGATGTAATGATTTCGCATGCTTACTCAAATAACTTTTAGTTGTAATTTTTTTTCTGCCCATTTCGCATTTGTGGGTTGTATCATCATGCACTGAACCGATGTGTGTTTTCAGGTTAGGTTCGTCATTCATTTTTTTTGAAATTCTTTCTTTTTTCTTTCGTTCGACAAGTTTACAGTCAAAATTAAAATGTGATTTTTCTGCCAAGTCCCCAACAAATTCCTGATTTACTTCTCTCTCTGGTTCTAGTTTAATCACTTTTTGAGTTTTATAACAATTTCTATCATTTAAATTCCGCAAGTGACTTTGAGAATCAACTTCCATTTTTTTAATTACTGATAAATCAAATTTGGGTTTCACATCTTCACATTCAAAAACTATTTTCATTTTGTCGTCAAAATCACTTTCATAATTTTTGTCACAATTTCGAAAGGTGTGGGTCTGTTGAAAAAGTAAGGATAAGTGTAAGACATCTTATTGAAAAACAAGTACAATATGAGTGACGTATAATTATCAACACTTACTGAATTTTGTTCAAGTAATGGTAAGAATTGGAAGTTTTTGAGATCTGGTTTCTCATCAGTCACGTCCCAATCATCCTCAATAATATCACTGGGTTCATCTTTCACCCTGAAATAACACCCAATCAGATCGAGTATTTTGTTGAAATATTTTTATAATTTCATTCTGATAAAATGAAAATTACCTGACATCACAATTAAGAGTATCACTCAATTCCATCTTTCACCAAAAAAAGAACAAGTTTCACTCAAAATCAACCTCTCTGCGAAGATTTTACACATCGCAGTAACTGTAACACGGAAACAATTGCAAAGACCGCTGTGCCGTGCTCGCCATAGTTTGAAAGACTGTGTCTGCAGAGAGCACCGGCTCAGGCTCGACCAGCTCAATACAGCCCTCCGGAATACCGCGCTGCTGTAAACACACGTATAGGTCATGCATACCACGCGCAACGTAAGCAACATGACGAGCACAGCTTTGACTTCAATTCAATAAAGTATTTACAAATCGTGTTATAAAACTAAAATAAATGACACTATGTATCTCATGTCTAATGAATAGTTTACATTTTTCCATCTATTAAAAATTTTTTCTAATTAAAAGCCACATAGCGCCACTCGCGAACGCGGGTTTAACGACCATCTTTGCTGCTTCCGCGCAAGACAATGTGAAGTTATACAAGGCGCTCGTCCCAGCTCTGTCACTACAATATGCGTTCAGAGAAATTTACGGCCGTTTACTACGCGCGGTGGCGGCAAGCACAAGACTCGACTCGAGCGTATGAAACATTTTATTATAAATTCTTCTTGCAAACGCTTCGCACCGAGAATATTCAGTATGATAAGTGCTCTGCTTTTTTGGTGGATAAAATTTTAATTGACGTAAGCAAAGGTAGCTTAAAATTTTGTTCAATGTGTTTAGGAAATCGTCTTTGTTTTTCATACGAGGGAAGAAATCTCAATTGAATTAATTTAAGCAGTTCGATTTCGCTTTATGGCAATATTTTATCAGAAAGTCGTGGATATAACAATTCTGCAAATGTAAAAAAATACGTGCGTCGAATTGGTAAGTCTTCAAAATTTTACTTGTTTTATCTTTAATATCGATTAATTCTTAGCATATAATTCGCAAAAATTAAAATTTATTTACCCAATTTAAGAATTTTTTCTATACTGCTCGACCTCGATTCTCTATGAATTTTTCATTTCTTCTCGACAATCTGACGACAACTTTTATCAATACGCTCTATAGGTACATCCGTAATTTAACCGTATATACCTCTTGTCAACGAGAGGTTTTTTTATCAATACCGACTGCCATCGCTATATAAGCACGCAAGAATGAGCTAATTAAAAAATTTAATGACTTTCGAGTATCGGAATTTAAAAAAAATGATAAAAATGTAAGATGCTCTGCTATGGTGAAATGGTTAATCAATTATTATCGTTATCTCGGCCCCCCCTTGAAAAAAAACCATGGAATTTAAATCATTTATCGACGAGCAAATATCTGTAATAACTTTCGATTAATCAAACTGACAGCTTGGTACGAAGTCTTAATCCGCAAGACCTCGCATGTTGTACCCGTTAAGTCGTGTAATGCATTAAATCATGCTCGTGAATTCGTTTCGACGATCTCGAAAAAATGATACGTTTTTGGAAAATTTCGACTCGCGGGCCCGGCGAATCGTGCGAGCGATCGAGACACGATAAAAAAAAATTGTACCCGTTCCTCTTGCATCCACTGCGCAGACACGATGTACGCAGAGTATATGATCCCCCGCTGCCTCACGCGTCTCAACGGTATAAATTCAAATTAAAAGCCAAAGCACACGATCGTTAACGCGGCTGCGGCGGCGGCAGTGCGGTGCACTTCGGCGCAGGGCCTTTAAACGCAATCGCACGCAGTTCATTATAATGGAGAAAGAGCATCATCATCATCATCATCATCAACAGCATCGATGCACGTGCACGCATGTACACTGTATATATATGGTGTGTATATAAATCGGCTAAGGGCCCTCTATTCGTGAGAAAAGTACGTTTATAAGCCCATCGCCGCGATCGCGCCGAGCTCGTAAAGGTAAATCACCTCGAGACTCAAACGCATACGCACACGTGCGCGGTGCTCAATATGTATGTGTAGAAGCACAAAAGCTCGCGAACGCCAACGTTATACGATCGGCATGGAGCGCAGTAGCGTATGGAAATCGTTTCTCGCGCCTCGCTATCGACCGAGCAGGAAGGTCCGAATAACAAATGTCTCGTTTCCCTTGTAAAAATACTGCAGTATAAATACATGACGTATACGCACGACGCGATGATGCAGCATTAAAAAAAAATGATTCATTCCTAATGCAGCCGCGTTCGGATCCTCGACGAGCTAATGATACGATTTTTTGAGATTCTAATAAATATTTATCCGCCCACGGCTCGATAATGCGCACGCGTGTAAAAATATTTTTCGAGTGAATTATTCATCGCCAAAATCACATCGTCTCTGTATACATTATAATCTCAGGCAATTTTAGGCAGAGCAGAGCAACCCCCTCGCGCATATACAACGAAAACTGCGCGCGTTAGTATTAAGGATCGGTAAATGAATATAATAATATCTGGCGTGCGGCGCGGGCGAAAATAAATCACTCAGGATTCTGACAGGATAAACTCTTGCTCCGCGTGTATTAGCAGCTGTGTGCGCGAGCGAGAGAGAGAGCAGATTTCACGGCTAACGCCCTCGCAAATACATAGCACGGACGTTGCATATTATATATATATATATATATGCCCTTGTAATAATACGTAACTCGATACGTGCCATCTAGAGAGAGAGAGAGAAGAAAGCGTAAAAAGTTTGCGGTTTTGCGCGCGGAGAGAGAGGAATTTCGTCCTCGATCCTTTTTATTTTCTTACGCGCGTGTGTGCTCCTTTTTCCCTTCGTCGTTGTGTCCATTTTGCAAATGAACAATTTCATGTATACGTACGTATGTATACGAGCGAGGCAGAGTTTGAGTATGATGCGGAACGACGATGCATTTATACCGTCGCTTATATATACGCCATATCGGGGATATATATATGTATGCTGTGTGTATGCGCGCGAGGCAACATTTCAACAACGACGATGACACAAGGACGACAAAAGTGTCAAGAGAGATGAGCCGCGTTGCCGCCGCGCTGCGATCACGATGCTTCTATGTCGTCCTCGTCGTCGTCGTTGCGTATAAACACGTCGGAAAGTATATCCGACAGACAATATCAGCGTATACGAGAATATGCATGTATATACGCAGGCACACTGCGGGCACTTAACGGAAAAATCTGCGACGTCGTCACGGCTGCGTGCGGTATAAACGAGACAAAACAAAAAAGAGGAAAGAAAAAAGCGTCACGCTTGAATTATCGTTGACTTGGCAAGACTGACGGGAATGGAATCGCACACACATTTTATTTCATGCGTCCGCGCGCCATCGAGTCCTGCGCGAGTAGCTTCCATGCACACGCATTTACGGAAGAAAAGTTTTTTGGCGCAACGAATCGAGCTTGTGTAAGTACGGCGACGATGATGGGGACCAAGTTTGACGTATTTCGCGCAGGCATATAAGAGCTCGAAAGTTCGAGGGATGGATCGTAAATCAAAACGGGATCTTACGGGCGCGCGACAGAAGTTTCGGAAGACGACGTCTCTACGCGAGATGATGCCGTTATGACGTTTCCACTAGAGAAAAGGAGTCGCGAATTAATAATTCATATAATATCCTCAAAGCAACCCCTCTGCCACAATAATATTATATCACACGCATTTATCATAATTAAATCGTCTTTCCTCCCCCCTCGCACTCACTCACCCTCTCTCTTTTGTTTGTATATCATGACAACAGAGCACTGGGCCGAGCCAGCGACGGCTTCGAGTGGACGAGCGAGGCGTGCGCCGGCGCCCGCACCTCGGGCCTGCTCGAGCGCAAGCAGGTGCGCGCCTGCCGCGCCAGCCCCGAGATCATGCGCAACCTGGTGCAGGCGGCCCGCGACGCCTCCTCGGTCTGCCAGTACGCCTTCAGGCACCAGCTGTGGAACTGCAGCAGCATCGAGCGCGCGCCCGACTTCACCCCCGAACTGCTGACCGGTAAGTGCGGCGTGCATCGTCACGATGTAATTATTTTATTTGTTCGTTTGTTTCGTGGGATTGGACGAGATTCCCCCATATCGAGGGGAGTGTCGTGAATTTCGAAAGAAAGAAATCGTTTGCTGGGTTCGAGCGATTTACATTTCGATCGAGGCGGGAGTTGTGGATGATTGTTGACGAATTTTGAGATTAATTTTATTTCACATAAATGCGTGTGAAATCAAAAGTATTAGCGTCACAAAAAAGTCGTGAAAATTCTAATACACGTAACTTTTCATAATTTCATCTAATTATTAAAATTTCAACATATCATGATTAGCTTATTAATTTCTTAGGATACTGATGTTGAGTTTTTTAATTTACATAATTATTCAAATGTTGGCTTAATTTTTAAGTGAAAAAAAATCTACTAAATTTGAATTCGGATTGAAAAATTTTAAAAATTTTACTTTGACATGTCGCGGTTTAAAGATAGCGACCATCAATACCAATACTAAAAGTTCAATACCGATATCAATTTTACAGTATCCCTGTTAGATATTCTAAACGCTATTTTGAGCTTTTACCACTAGATGGCGAGTACCTTTATTCCTGTAAATCTGCAAGTAGCAAAGTCAAAATAATGGTATAAATCAAAACAACTGCTTCACATTTTTATGTGATGTTTTGGTTATTTTCCATTCGAAAGTATATCCCATTCGATAAACCATAAATAAAAAATTCAAAAACTTTCCAAAAATAAACAGCACAACCCTGTCTCGATTCAACGAACTCGTCCGAGCAGTAACGAATTCCTTCATCGTTCTCGCGCTGTGATTGCAGGCACGAAGGAGCAGGCGTTCGTCTACGCGATGTCGGCCGCCGCGGCGGTCTGGCGTCTGGCGCGCGGCTGCGCCCTGGGCAGTCTGGCCTCGTGCTCGTGCGCCACGCCGCCTCGCCGCGAGCCACCCGCCGTAACCGCCGCCCTCGTCCAGACGACGATGCCCTTCGGGCCAGCCGCCGCCGCGGGTGGCGCCACCAACACCAACAACAACGGCGGCGCCACTGCTGCCGGCGGCGGTGGTCCCGGAGCGGCGGTGGCCCTCGGCCCGACGAGCTCCACGCGCAGCGCCTTCAAGTGGGGCGGCTGCGGCGACGACGTGCGCTCGGCCTCGCGCATGGCCAAGCGCTTCCTCCAAGCGGCTGGACCCGGACCCGGCGCCGGCGCCCAGGCCAAGTTCATACACGCCGTCAACATGCACAACAATCGGGCGGGCCGTCGCGCCGTGGAGCAGTCGCTCTCGCTCGAGTGCAAGTGCCACGGGGTGTCGGGCTCTTGTAGCGTGCGGACCTGCTGGCGAGGCCTCGGCTCGGCCAGTCCCGCGGCGGCGGGGGCCCGACTGCTGCGACGCTACGCCACGGCGCTCGAGGTGAGGCCGAGCTCGAGCGGCCGACTGCCGCCGCTCTATCATCACAACAATCTGCTGTACACGAGCAAGAGCCCGGACTACTGCGTGGAGGACAAGAGGCGAGGCAGCCTCGGTACTCGCGCCAGGTGAGATTTTCCTCTATATACGGCGTATACCGTTTACACTTTCGCTTATCTCGAGGTTCGGTTACGCGTATCGAATTAATCCTCGCGGGCGCACGAGATCGAGGAAAGAGAGAGAGAAAGAGAGAGAGAGAGAAAAAATCGTGATATACATGCCGGCGTATAATGTGTTGTATATTAAAAATTCATAAAGCTCACTTGACGCCTTCCAGCCACCCATGTCGTCGTTCGAGACAGAGAGAGAATCAGCTGTCTTGTATGCGCTCCGAAGCTCGTCAAGGAGAGCGAAGGAAAGACGAGGAGAAAAAAAGAAGAAATTACTAATATAACAAGCGCAACGCGCTTAAAATGAATTTTTCTCTCTTTCTCGTCGACCAGATTCTAACCCCTGTTCATAATATGCAGGGGGGGACGCGACGATCAGCACCGAGGGTGTGCGCCTGTATTTTAGCGCATATTATAGCCTCTCTCTCTCTCTCTCTCTGAGTCGGACAATCGGTTTCTAGTGCATATTTACGGGACTGCGAGAGCAGCCGCGTTAATTACAATCTGCGCGTGTGCTCTTTCTCTCCTTCTCGTCCTGCGTGCGTTTAAAAAAACCTGTTATTTTTTTTCTGCTTTGTTTGCTTCGCTTCGGGGCTCTTACGGATAAATACATTTTTGAGCGTATATACCTTCGTATTTCTTACTTCGTTTTACTTACCGGTATTTCAAGCATGAAATACAATAATTACCGTATCAAATTGTGATTTCGATTTTTGACGTTTGTTTGTTTGTTCTTTTCATTTTGCCACCCACTACTGTACACACACACTCAACGAAGGCAATGCAACGCGAGCAGCGCCGGCTACGACGGCTGCGAGCACCTCTGCTGCGGCCGCGGCTACAACACCCGGGCCGAGGAGGTCCTCGAGAGATGCGACTGCAAGTACTTCAGCTGCTGCTACGTCAAGTGCAAGACCTGCCGCAACGTCATCGTCACGCACGAGTGCAATTGAATCGAGCGAGCGTCCAGGAGGGATATGTTTTTTGAGAAGAAAAAATTGTTCACTTATTTAATCGATGAAATTTGAATACTCACACGATTTTACAACGACGATGAGCCTTTTTTTTTAGATATCTGAGCCGAGAGACTGACGATTTTATATATATTTTTTTGTGTTATTGTTAATGTATACCCGTGATCGTTGCCACGAACGAACGTAACAATATATATTTTGTAAATAATCGTTTGTTTTTATTATCTACGAAGTATACAGATGCACGCTTGATTGCACTGCGTACGGAAGTTGATGTAATTTTTTTTTTAATTCGACTATATAGGCGTTTATAATATAAAATAATAGACTGATCCGCAATACGAATTATTACACTGATTAAATGTATAACAGTATTAGAAGAGAGTCGGAGAAGAAAACGGAAAAGAAATGATAAATGTTATTAGAAAGAGGAAGAATCTTTAACAAGATCCGAAAATACGATTAAAACGAGATAAAATAGACAATAAGTAGTCTACATTTTTATCGAATACATTATAAAAAAAAAAACATAGTATATCAACGAATTGCGTGTGAGACAGATTTTTATCCGAATCACTATGGAGTAGTTTTAGTAGTACAGTGTGCGCGTAGCAAAATCGTGTATCCTTGAACTTAGCCGTATCACATAAGCATAATTTATATAGCTAAAGTCATTTTTGTATTTCTTTTCCTTCCGTATAAATCAATTTTCATGGTAGTACCAGTTTTGGACAATATAAAGTATGAAAAAAATATCAAATAAATAAGTAAAAACATAATAATATTAATAATCGTAATAAAAAAAAAACATTAACGCTCAAAATTATGGCTAAATAGTTATCATATAATTCGTAACTAAGCCTGTAGCGCTAGAATATTTGATACAATTGTATAAGCATTTCCGTAAACATCATATAATGTCGTGTGTAAATAGACTCCCATTGTCACTGGCAAATGTATTATGGCGATTATCGTATTTTAAGCTCGATTGATACATGTATATTATTATTATATTCGAAATAAAGCATCTCGTAATTGTAGCATAAAAATCGAGCTCTCTTCGCTCGAACCCGTTGTATCGATTTCATCCCGATGTTTAAACTTTGTACATTCTCCTTTTAGTTATCGTTGCAGGTGCACACGCCGTCCTGCATGAGCGGCGACTCGCTCCTGGGCTGCTGCTCCTTCTCCAGGTCCAGATCGCGTATGAACCAGACCCAGTCGACGTTCTGGCAGTCTCTGGGCCTCTCGCTGCGGGACGAGCACTTGAGTACCTGAAATTCGCCGAGTTATATATAAGTTCCCAAACGAGTCGAGGGAATCCAACTACGCGTTAAATACCTTGACGTTGACCGGTACGACGGGCGTCGGAGGGTCCAATTTGATGTCGAGAAATTTCAGCAAGTCGTCGTAATCGAGCTCGCCCGCGCAATTCCTCTCCAGTCTGCGGCGCGCGCGCGAACGACGTCGTCGATTAAAAGTGAAATATAAAAAAAATAAATAAAAAATAAACTCACCTGTCGAACATCAGGTAAATCAATTCTTTCTCGAGCGGCAGCCTGTTGGCCCTGACGATCTGATAGAGCCTCTCGTGGCCCAGGTAACCGCTTTGGCAGCGATCGAAGTGTCTCAGATCCTCGGCGAGTCGCTCGAGGCCCGACCAGCTGTCGCGCAGCAGCTCGGCGTGCACCAGGGCGCGCACGTAGTCGCGCTCGCAGGCGGCCTCCTGCCTCGGCTCGCAGTAGGCGTAGCGACGCGCCACCGTGACGATCTCGTGATCGCTCAGCAGATCGGAGGAGGCGAGATACCTCCTCAGGGCCGCCTTGAGCTCGCCGAGCTTGATGACGATGCCGCCGCCGGACTTGGGCGCGTGCTCGGTCACGAATTCCCGATAGACCGGGCGCAGCTTGTCGCGTATCTTGTTCATGATCAGGCTGGCGTTGGCTTTCGGAAACTGCGTGCAACGATTTTTTCAGTATGTCCGAAAATAAAAACAATCTGTACGCGCGTTATGATGTGATACCTGACTGCTGTTGCGCTCCATGTAATTGAAGGTATACTCGTCGGCCGACTCGATGAAGAATTTGAAGCTGTTGAGCTCGACCACCGCGCCGAGATACAGATGCTCGGCGCCGTAATGCCTCGGCTTCTCGCTGCTGAACAGATCCTGGCCCGGCAGACGCATCAACATGCGCTTTTGAAACAGACTCAACGTGTGGCCTGATCGATCGAAATCATAAACAAAATAAAGTACGAAATAATAACGAGGACGCGAATGAATGAGAAAAAAAGAGAGAGCAGCAAATTGATCGTGGTCGTTGCCGCGCACGCGAAAGATGAAGAGAGAGAAAGAGATACGATACCTGTTTTTTTACAACTGACTTCGCTAATTGCGATCGTGCCGTCGAACAAGTACAGTGAAATGACGAAGCAGCGATCGTCGTTGGCGGCTACGTCGCTTATCATCTTGGCCCCGAATCGCAGGATACGATTGTCGTTGGATTGGCTGTGGAGTGCAGTATTTTTTTTATATACTAAGTAATAATAAAGTAGTAGGGACGTGTGGAAGTACATAAAGAGGCTCGGCTTAAGCGATCGAGTTTTCTTTGGAGTTCGAGTCAAGTATTCAATTTTTTCTTGCCTCCTCCTAGAAGAGGCGTAGGGATAGGCTCCAAAACGATTTTTTGAATTTTGTAAACTATTCCGCGCGTGAGCAAGAACGTCGGGAAAAGTGTCAAGGGCTATACGACCAAGGGAAATCCTCGTCTCCATTGCGAATGTGGTTGACGTAATCAATTATAGACTCGTTTGATAGTGTATGAGTAGTAGTCGCCGTCGAGCAATTTTACATTTTCATTAACAATTAAATTATACCTTTTGTGGCGATAGTCTCGGGGTACGACTTATTATATTTAATTTTTTTTTTTAATACAAGGTACTTGATTTCGCGTGAAGAAAAATATAGTCATCTTCACTTACACTTGTTCAGTAAAAGAAAGGGAAAGCAAAGGAGAGGCAAAGCGGAAGATTTTTCAAATTTTGCATCTAATACCTTGCTTAATCGAAAAAAGAAAATAAGAAAGAATAAATGAAGAAATATCAGACTTTTTACTGGATACAATATCATGTGATTAATTTCTAATTTATTCCTTGTAAAATATAGAAAGCTCAACATTAATAATAGCCGAATGACTAAAAAGTAACTATTTAAAATATTTTAAAATCGATTACATTCATAAACTTGTTTAGCAATTTTCTGTTACAATAATGTTACAACTATCAAGGGCATTTTAAATAATCTGTAAATGACAATTTAATTATTTCGAACAATTTAGACCAGTTTTCAGACATTTTCAATACGACAATACAACTTCAAACCTCCATCACAAGAGAGCGAGTCACTTAATTTTGTAAATCTACAAGGGGCAAAATCAAAATAACAGTATACGTCAAAGTGCGATTTATTTTAACTTTAAGATTGATCCGAAAAATGTGATTCATACTGATTGGATAGCTTTTTATGAAACAAAAAAGTTTAATATTATATGATCATAAAAAGTTGAAAAAAAAGTTACACTTTTGTTTAGACACTTATGTATCCGATTCTAATAACTCTTTTATGTCCGAAAAACTTTTTTGTAGGCTAAAAAACTAGCCATAAAGTGTTCATCTCTGCCAGGGATGTGACACCATATTTCTTAAACTATTACAATTATAAATGAAATAAGTCGCACTACATAGACCGCAAGGTACGTATAACCTTTCAAGTTCGAATAAACATGCTGAAATATTCATGTTCAATACCGCATACATTTGCGTTGATTCAGGATATATTATGATTTATTACAATAATATTATCAGATTCGGTCAAAATATAACGGTTATAAGGAATATTTTTCGACTCACATAATCTCAACCATGTCAGCTAAAGTTTGGATAGATATTAGCAGCAATAAAGATTATTTGATTTCAGCTAAAACTGTATGGGAAACAAATTTCACCTGGATTACAAGAATTATGAAGATTACTTTTTTATACCCTTTCCAAAAAAGAAGCATACAAATAATTGGGAATATTTTTTTAGTTTATATTTCTTGACCTCACAAGCTTTAGTGGTAAGTATTTGTATGATTTCACTGACAACATGATGTTTTAAATTAATTATCTTTAATTAAGATCTTGAAAATCGTCAAAATAATAAGAGAAAACCAAAACCTGAACTCAACTTTAGTTGAATGTATATTTCAAGTAATATGTTTTTCCATAATAATATTTTGTTACTTGCGCATGGTAGTATGCAAAGAAAAGGTAATTAATATGTATGATAAATATAAAACCAATAACGTACATTCGAAGTCAATAAAAAAATTGAAATTTAATTTTAAATTTTAAGATTCATATTGGGTCAGTAATGGTGATTCGAATGTGTCACACAAATTCTCAAGTAACCCAAGCGATTATGTTCGAAACAATGAAGAGAGGATACCGTATTAGCACTTTTCTAGCAGGTTAACAACAAGATTTGTAATATCGCGTTTTGGATAATTTATTTATTTAGAATATTTCAGTGGCGATAATGATTTTATGCATTAGCTTTGGAGCATCACCTGTAGCTATTCCGTACTTTTTGAACTGGGTACTACCAGGCAATCAGACTTATGAAAAATCGCTACCAATCCATACAGAATTTTTGAGCGAAGAAAAATTCTTTTATCAAAATTTCTCAGCCCAGCTTATTTCATTATTTATTTATAGTTTATTAATGAGCGCGATGAATGCTTTTCAATGTATTAGTGTGGCATACGTCATTGGCCAAATTCGTGTATTGGAGTGCGTGATAACTAGAAAAAATGTCCTTACGTTAATGGGACCGTGTTCAAAGTCTAAATTCAAAAATAGCTATATAAATCGAAATAGTGGAACTTTTTTGTGATAGTAAAATACGTTCATTCTACACCTGATTGACAAAAAAATCTACCCAAGCTCTCGAATACCAATTAGATCACTTGATAATCTTCAGAAAAGACTACCCTCATCCTCTTTATCGGAGCTGAATTTGGAAAAATTGGGTACAACTTTATATACAAGTCAAAATGTGACATTTTTTAAGAAAATCAATATTTTATTAACACTAAATGCCATATTTAAGCTCTTGGAAGAGAAGCAAACTTTTTTTTACAATTCTGCTCCAATCAAGAGGATGAGGGTAGTCTTTTCTGAAGATTTTCAAGTGATCTAATTGGTATTCCACAGCTTGGGTAGAATTCTTTTTTGGTCAATCAGATGTAGAATAAACATATTTTACTGTCACAATAAAATTTTCCACTATTTCGATTTATATAGCTATTTTTAGCTGAAGCTGAATTTGAGCTTTTAACACAGGTCGGCCCTGTTACACAAGGTTTTAAAGATCGATCATTTTTTTACAGGTATCTATTACATAAAATGAAATTAGAGTACAAATTCAAAATTTTGAATGATAAAAACGAAGGAAAAAAATGGATTTTTGAACAGCTTCAAGATCTTATTGCATTACATCAAATTTGTATCGAGTAAGTGTGCTTAATTGCAAAGGCTTTTGTAAATTGATAACTCATATTCCCATAAATTCTAGATTATTCAATATCTTTCGCGATGTAAGTAACGTTATGATATTTGTTGTATTAATTGGAGCAAGTTGTACTATTGTCTTGACGGCTACCTCGGTATGCTCGAAATCATTTGATAGATCATTGATTTATTGAATTACTAAAATAGAGAAAGAATATGAATTCCTGTTTTTAGATGGTAATATTAATGGAAACAGATATGTCAGCGGCAGCAAAAATGTTGTTTGCTCTTTGTGTTATTATAAGTACTATAACGTTAACTTGTGTACCAAGTCAACTGTTGAAGAATGCAAGTGACGATCTGTTTTATACCTGGTAACTTTTTCACATAATTATCCTGTTATAATTTTATCAATTTTAACATTTTAACTCTGTAAATAACTATTGCTTTCAAGCTATGAAACGAATCTTCAAAGTTACCCCGTGGAAGTGCGAAGGATGTTATTGTTCATAATGTTAAGAGCTATGAAACCTTTTGTTTTAACTGCTGGGCCGACCATAGAATTAAATTTAGAAACCTGCAGCACCGTGAGCTTTTTATTTATTCATGATATTGCATGATATTTTTTGGATTTAATGATTTACAAACTATTGTTTCCAGGTAATTAAATCTTCGATGTCATATGCAACAGCTTTCAGATCTTTTTACACTTCGTTATAACTTTGTTCTCTCTAACTCATACTGTTTGTATTTGATGTTCTCAATATTCACTTTAATTTCTCAATATGAAAATTTTGATTCATTTTTTCATTGATGTATCATCTGTTTAGTTAATTAAAAAATTTCTCAGTCCCATTATTTCTCGCACTATAAGGGAGGTTTCACTCTATAAAACATGAAAAAAAAGGATATTACAAAAGAAAAGATAAGCAAAAAAAACAAAGAGTTGAGCAGCCTTTTCTCTCCCTCATTTGCGGAGCCTGAAGTCCATAAAAGAAGATAGATACTTAGGAAGTAAGTAATTTTTCTCTCATCTCTTTTTTCTCCGTTCAACGATACGCAACTCGAAAAGTACCGCTGCCTTCGAATTTTATGAAAACACGAGTGGCCCCCCTTCCACTCTGCATTTTCGATTTCCACTCCTTTACTGTACCTAACTCCATATGCGTGTTTATCACTTTCTACGTAGATCGTAGGTGCGTGCACAGTTGGTGTACATTTTACCGATTTTCGACTATACCGCGTAGTTCTCAGTGAAAGAAAAAAGATTTAAAATTTCCAACAATTGTGCTTTGTGCGAAGAAAAATATCGAACAAAATAGAATCATTGAAGAACGGGCGAGAGAGCATCAATTGGGAGATAGAAGAAGAGCAATGCGAATTACTCAAAAAACTTTTTCCCTTGGTTCGCAATTGGAATAGTGATCTTCCTAACCTCAGGGACATTTTTCAGAAGAAAGAATTCGAATGTCTACTCTCGTACGACGCAAAGAATTTCGGTAGTTCATTCATCCCGTTCGTGGCTCGCGAGCGGCTACAAAGACGGCAAGCCACTGTTGCGTCGTACTACTCGGGTGCATCATATGGCTAGAGGCCGTTATGGCGTATAGATGAGATCGAGAGGAAAAACGCCCAGGCGATTTTTAAAATTTATAACAGATTCGGTGTGAATTGCGTCGAAGCAGAGACGGGTCTGACCCACACTTCTACGTGGCCTGCATGTACGGATGTGCCGATGCCGTCGAGAAGTTCCTCGAGCTCGGACAGGAGGATCTGAGTCGCGCCGCCCCTCCGGTATTGAGCGCGAGACATTGGGTCATCCGACGCTGCACTTGACTCTGGCTTACTATAATGCGAAAGTGGCCGAGCTGCTGCTGAGGGCCGACGCGGATCCGAATCTAGCCAACTAGGACGAATCGACTCCTCTGCACGTTATTTGCAGGAAACGCGATCTCGGTAGCTTGGCGAAGCTGTTTTTCAAGATTAACGACGAGTTGAAGCAGAAGGTGTTGGTCGACGCGAAGGACAAGAAGGGCCGGACGCCGCTTCAATTGGCCGTGGCGAATATCTACCTGGATTTGATAGATATATTGTTGGGCCGTGGCGCCGATTTGTCCAGCTTCATTTTCCCGACCGCAAATCATTTCAACGAATTATTTGATAAAGATTATTTTTGTTGGGCCAAATTAAATTATGGTTTGGCATCAAACGCTCCGATGGTCGTCGAGCGGCTCGAAAAGGAAGGATACAAATTGAATCGAAGCGACATCATGACGATCATGAATTTTTTCGCCAAGCACGATATGTTCGAGAAAACTTCGGGTCTCGAGGAGTCCTGGCACGACGACGAGAAATTCAGTAAAGCCAAAGAGCTGACGATCGTCCCAGGGCTTTCTCTCTACGATCTGGTCCTACCGACTGCGACCCGAGGAGGCGGCAAAACGACTCGCGTACGAGGACTACAAAAATTTCGAGGACTCATCTAGAATTTTTCATTTCCTCGAGGAATATAGAAAAGCTTGCACTCTGAATTTGAACGAAAAAATGTTGAAAGCATTTTTTCGACGATGACGTGATTGTTGCTCGTGTTGATTATTTTTAATGTAATGATTGTAATAAATAAATTTAAAAAAAACAGTTTCGATTATTGTCAAGCACACGATCACTTGAAGTGCAAAAATCTTAAATTATGTATTCATTACCATTTCACCTTATCGAGACCAAAGTTATATCCATGCACGCATCAGAAATATTATGCCACAGCGCAACTGAAAACATTCAAGTTCTCGCATTCTCTTGACTCGACTTCAACTCTATCGTCGAGCTTATAAACTTAAAAAAAAAAAAATCATCGCACCCGCACTGTCAAACTCGTATCATAAAAATTACTCATTTACATAAAATAACACGATGAAAACGAAAGAAAAGGGGGAGTACTGACTTTTCGTATCTGTAGTACTTGTCGGTGCTGTACTTGGGCCTCTTGGGCACGGCCTTGAAGCAATTGCCCAGCGAGTCCTCGTACGTGCCGTAGCCGTTGTAGGGCGGTATGTACCACTCTCGCTCACCTCCACCCGCACCGCATCCCTTCCTCGCTGCTGCGTCGCCATCGGGCCTCGGCTTCGGCGTGAAATCCTCCAGTCCGTACTTCACCCTGTAGTACTGCCTGGTGAAGTCGTCCATGTCCGTCAGCACCACCAGTCTGCCGTAGGCGTTCAGCTGGGCGCCCAGCTGCAGGTCGCACTCCTCGTAATAGCCTTCCAGAGCGCCTTGGCAGGAATCGGCGGCAGCCGACCAAGACTTGTCGGCCACGTAGTAGCTGCGTCGGGTGCTCTCGCCGAGCACGTTGAGCAGGGTGAGCTCCTCGTGATGGCCGATCGGCGGCATCTCGCGAAAGAAACGGGGCACCTTGACGCGCTTGACGAGGAGGGAACGGCCGCCGCGTTTGCCGGCGCCACCCGGCAGATTCTCGACTATCTCCATGGTGCCGTCGGCCAGGTAGAACAGGATCTCGAGGTCGTGCACGTAGCCGTAGAGACTGTCCCGGTCGTCCCAGTAGCCGTAGAAGCGCAGTATCTTGCCGTCGTACTTGAGAAAGTCGCCGAGCTTGTCGTGCTTCTTCGCGCAGTTGGCCCCTGCCGGTGGTGGCGCGACTCTCCTCGACGAGTCGTCGGTGGGATTCTTCGGCGGCTCGAACGGATCCGGCACGGCTATGCCCATCCGATTGAGAAATCGCCTCGTGAACGGATCGCAGTCGTAGATCGTGTAGCGCCTGCCGTAGATCTCCGGCTGCTCGCCGATGTTCAGATCGAGGATGTCGTGGTAGCGATAGTGCACCGGGTCCGAGAGCGGCACCCGCTGACGCCTGACGAGCACGCCCTGCTCGAGGCCGCTGTTGTCCACCGAGGGCTCGCTTATCTTGAGGGTGCCGTCCTCGAGGAAGAAGCTGAGCGCGACGTAGCGCACGCGACGCGACGTGCGGCCCTCCCACAGCTGCTCCTCGAAGTAGGCCTTGAACTGGAGCCGCTGGCCGTCGAGCTCGAGCCAGGCGACCCGGGGCAGCTCCTCGCCCCAGGCGTACAGGGCGGGATAGCGGCTGCCCGAGGCGGACGATCGGTCGGGCTTGTCGGCGAGATAGTAGACGTCGCCGTGGATGCGGTCAAAGTGTTGCGCCCGATGGAAGTGCGTTTTACCGATCTGACATTCGCATTTTATTTATGATGAAACCAATCGGTATATAGATCGATAGTTTTTTAATTAACTCACGTCATCGTTAAAGTTGAATCCCGGCAGGCAGGGCAGTTTCGGCTTCTTGTACATACTCACGACGAGTGGATGATAGAAAAAAAATTAAATACAAAAAAAAGTCAAATCAACGATTCCACGTGCTCACATCGCGGTGTCGTCTCCGCGCGCTCTATCATACACACTTGGCAAAAAAAACAACAACAACAAACGTCATAACCCAAGTTTCGACACTGATGAGAGAGAGAACCTCTCCGATACACGCTTAGCTCCTCGCTGCATAGGGTCTATTTATCGAGGTTACCTTGGTTATCTTACGTATATGGGAAGTGCGCTCAATCGATAAGGTGCTGCGCTTAGTCGTGAGGGAGAAGGAGACAAAGATGAAAAGAGGGTAAAATTACTTTTCGTGTCTTGAAGACATTTTATAAATCATTTAGCTTTACATTTCTTACGTACAATGTATTATACGTAAATTTCTGTATAATATAAGGTGAAAAAATCGGTATTACAGACATGATCAATGTAATAACTTTCATTTCGTTTCATTACATTAGTATATCGTTGAAATT